>CM055270.1:18684667-18742956 GCA_029237695.1 Conchocele bisecta | reverse complement strand
TTTTTAGTATCTTGAACAATTGCATATTTTAATAAAAATTGCCTAACTTATATCCTTTTGTTCGAATAAGATGGTATTTTCGTACGTTTTCCGAGATTTTGAATACCATGGAATAGAATAATATACAATTGAAATAAATTTGACAATCTAGAAGTCATATTTTACTGGTTTTATTACCCCACCCACCCAATTTCAATGGTAAAATATACATGTTAATAACTTTATGAAAAGTTGGCGTTTTTTCATTTTATCAACAACTCAAATATGTAACATTATTGTCCATACTTACTAAACATACTGTGAGTCCGTGTTTTCGTCCGTCTGTACGGACATTTCTCAAATAAAAATTGACAGTACCGATTTTGAAATATATCCGAATATTCAAACATTTCGGGGCACTAGATCATTATCGGCAACAGTAGTTGATCTACAACATTAATAATCTCGTTATAGTGGCGAGACAATCTTCACAGCATCAGGCAAGATGAAACACAATAGGCAAAAACTGAATCCACATATAATACAATTCAAGAGGCAACATACATCATAGTTTACAGTATTCAACTTGCAATACAAAATATTCTACATGTTGTTCAAGTCAAAACATCGCACCTGTGGCGAGGCAATCCTCACAGCATCAGGCAAGATGAAACACAATAGGCAAAAACTTAATCCACATATAATACAATTCAAGAGGAAACACATGTCATGGTTTACAGTAATCAACTTGCAATACAAAATATTTTACATGTTGTTCAAGTCAAAACATCGCACCTGTGGCGAGGCAATCCTCACAGCATCAGGCAAGATGAAACACAATAGGCAAAAACTTAATCCACATATAATACAATTCAAGAGGCAACACATGTCATGGTTTAAAGTATTCAACTTGTAATACAAAATATTCTACATGTTGTTAAAGTCAAAACATCGCACCAGTGGCGAGGCAATCCTCACAGCATCAGGCAAGATGGAACACAATAGGCAAAAACGTAATCCACATATAATACAATTCAAGAGGCAACATACATCATGGTTTACAGTATTCAACTTGCAATACAAAATATTCTACATATTGTTCAAGTCAAAACATCGCAGATGTGGCGAGGTAATCCTCACAGCATCAGGCAAGATCAAACACAATAGGCAACAGATTGATCCACATATAATACAATTCAAGAGGCAACATATATCATGGTTTACAGCATTCAACTTGCAAACAAAAAAGTATACATGTTGTTAATGTCAAAACATCGCATCTATGGCGAGGCAATCATCACAGCATCAGGCAAGATGAAACACAATATACAAACGTTCCAGCCACATATAATACAATTCAAGAGGCAAAATACATCATGGTTTACAATATTCAAATTGCGATCGTCACAACATCAGGCAAGTTATGTGAAGTTCTAATTGTGAGAGTAGGTTAAGATAAATCCACCAGACTAGTCATACGCGTCATCAGTGTCAAACATGGCATCAAGTAGGCTTTCTGCTTCAGAATCTTCTGTTTCATCAGTATCAGGTACGTCATCCTGTTCCTCTATTAACAGATCAACCATTTCACTTGGCAGGTGATCTCCTTCTGTCCACTTGCATTCTAACAAGCCATTGTTAACTTCCCATCCATGTTCATCTGGTGGCGGTATGTCTGCATCACGCCGGTCAGCATTGTTCCAAATGAGCGTTTGATAGTTGGCTCTTGCTACATGCATTTTCAGTGACGATCTGCATGATGGTAAAAGGCTCAGGTCAGCCCCATTGTACGTCGAAACAAGATCGCCAGACCTGGGGCTACACTTTTGTAGAAATAGCTCCATTCGTAGCTTGTTGATATCTGTAATGTCTGATTTGTTGTACAGCAAGCATACAAAGTGTTCAAGCATTTGAAATAGCTTTTCATCAACTGACTGAGACATTCCCAACTTCTGGAAGGCTTCAATAAACTCTGGATGCCGCTGGAGTGTTTTCAAAGGAGTAACTTTACCACGCCGAACGAAAGCACTTGTGCTATCACAGCCTGTAAAAGCATGGAGTGCAGGCAATGCCAAACACAGTTCCGTTCCTATGTCTCCAATGACACCATGTATGTCAACCAGCCGCCTCTTGTTCCCAACTCCGGTATCTAAATGCAGTTGTTGTTTCAGCTTCTGTCCGAATTTCAACTGCAAAACAAACACATCCGTGTCTGGGGATCTCACAATAATGGTGCTGTTCTCTGGTGTATGCAGTGCATGGTACGCACAATGCAGGATTAGCCGTGTATCCGCCTCCTCTTGCGATGAGTGCAACTCCTCTATCTCAACAGTTTGTGTAGTCTTACCATCAGTGCTAGTTAGCTGCATACATTGCTCCCCGCTTACAAACTGTATAGTCTTTGGAGCGTACTTATCCTGCATCCATTCAGACATGAGAAGTCCAATTATTTGTGTTTTGCTTGAATTGTTTGACAAGAACAGTTTCCAATCTCGTGGAACTTTTGTGAGAGGTCCTTTTATAATGTAAGTCTTTGATGTACCCCTGCGTAGTCGCTCAGATGCTTTTATTGACAAGTCTTGGTATGTATCTGTCACAAAATCTACACGCTCAGCTTTCGGGAGCTGATGATATATGTTATCTGCAAGATCCGCGAATGTGTTTGGCAAAGCGGTCTGCATGTGTAACAGTGCATTGCCGTCAATAATATAGCTCACTTGACCCATCGGAGGTACATCAACACTATGTGATTGTCGTTCAAGCTGGTGCATGAGTTTAGCGTTATCAGTTTTTGCTGGCGAGCCATCCGCAGTGGCGAGCGACCATGGCACAGGTCCCAATGGGTAGCTAAGCACCTTTTCCATGTCAATGTTGTGTTTGAGAGCAAGTGAAATTAGCTGCCCAAATATATTTTGTTCAGCTACTAACTCCTTTGTCTTTCACTGCGTACCAGTGAGCTTCATATCTTTAGCGAGTGATGCAAATGTTTTCAGGCGCAACTGTTTTATTGGTGCATGAAAGCTGACTGACTTTTCAACAAACCGCCCCTGGACAAACCGCGCAAACCTTTGTTTTCCTGTCATTTCTGCAGACAGCAGAGCATCAACGACATCTTTAGGAGCTGGCGCCCCTGAAGATATGCAATAGAGCGATTCATCTGATACTTCAAACGGATCTATAAAATTTCTTATTGCATTGATAATTTTCTTGACGTCTGTTTCACTTCTGGATATTTCCGAAGTTCGTGTGTCCTTGTGTGAAGACTGTTCATGCGTTCATATCAGCCAGTTCAAGCGTAGCATCCATGTAGCTAGCTCGGAAGTGTCTCGTCATACACCATCTGTAGTATGCTGCATAATTGCGGCTGAAACCTATGATACCTCCATGTGACTTAGCATGGCGATTGATGGTTTGCTCTATTGTGATATCCACGCCATTTTCTGGATGACGGAACACTGGATCGGTTCACGCTGAATCCATGTTCCTCAACAGATCTTCCATCCCAGGATAACTGCTCTAAGTTTAACCAAACTCAGCAGATATACTGTCGTTATACGTGCGTAGTTGGGATTGTCAAAGCTGAAGAACAATGGACACATCTTCTGAAGACATGCTATGTGAAGGTCTAAGTTGTTTTCTTTGGTGGCTCGGAGAAACTGCAACACCGTATGCACCGAATCCATGTATCCCAGCCAATACTGTGCCGTTTTCCCAAGTTTCCCTTCACTAACCCTGTCTCGAAACTCCGAGTATGATGACAATGCTTTCATGCATTTGTCATTTATCATGAACTCCAATAATCTCCAAAAATACCCGAAAGGGCCATTATATATACCTGTTTGGCGGCCATTTTGAAAATAATTACCGTTGATAGCACACCAGAAATAATGCAAATCGATGTGAAAAAGGATCTGCCATGTGAATATGTTGCTACTGACATGATTAAATTGTAGGTAGCTCATCGTGTGGTGAAAAAAATGTTGCAAGCATAAACAATTAAGTATTTTGGGGGCCATTTTGATAATTGTGGCTCTTTGAGGATGGTATCCAATATAAAACTTATTGTAAGTCATTTTATACTCAATTGGTGAAAAAATGATATCGCTTAACTTGGAAGAACGTGATGTAATGACACATATCGGCCTGTTCTAAAACCACCCAGTTTTGTATGGCGGCCATTTTGGAAAATGGCCGCCATTTGTTCATCCATCGGCTTTGTAGGCGCAGACAATCAGGTTTGATATACAATAGGTTACTGAATCCGAAAATCATACTGACCAAAAATCCCACCGGGGGGGGGGGTTATTGGTGGCTCAAGGTCTATTATGTTAGATTCTATTTATTTGCATACGAACAAGTTCATACATTTAAGCTGTACTGATCCCCTAACAGGCTCCAGATAAGGAATTAGTAATTTAGAATTTTCACTCCATCATTTCTGATCTGAAGCAATTGGGTATTTCATAATTTTAATTGGGTAAAATAAAATCACACTACTGTTTACACATCAACAGACAGCAATTATTGAATACATATGTAGTTTGCTTCGAAATGAAAACATGTCTTGGCATTTCATTAGAATTGTCTCATTGGACTACGAAACATATGCTATATTTGTGGTCTGTTTATTGTTTTCTGCAGCGGGTACCACACATTTTTTATTGATTTTTGATACTCATAACTTTTGATTTCAATTTGGTTTTTGGTAATTTTAATTGGGTATTTAATCAAATACACAGCTTATCTGGAGCGCTTCCCGAATGGGCTTTCTTTAGTGGTCTTTATTTATTACACTAGTGTACATGTATTTGGATGTTTAAAGGTACATGCCCACTCAGCAGGCACACACTGTTCTTTATATCAGAGACATCATCTGAGACATTTTCTGGCAAATTAAACATGCATTCACCATTACCCCACATATTGATTGGCATCATTGTACATTTAATATCAGATGTAAATTTCAACACTGATATCAGGGGCGACAACCGTGTTTCCTTAAAATGTTAGCAGACATTACTATTTATTTTCTGTATTTATTTTTTGATGTCCAATGATCATACTTTATCGGGCGAAAATATTATTTTTCCAGGTGTCGCATTTAATTAGTGTAAATAATTAAAAAAGCTCATGTCTCATTTGCATATGAAAATGCTTGATACCACCAGGCGTCACTATCAGTAAAATAAATGTTACTAAATGATTATATCTGCAGAGCGTGCACCCGCAAACTTTTAGAACTGGTGGAATAGTGACACAATTATACACTTATTTAATTCCTATAAAGAACATTTTGTGCCTACTGAGTGGGCATGTACCGTTAATACCGGTACACCGTTTTATTATTACGAGTTGAAAGCAAATGTTATGCAATACATGTAATTATTTAATGGCTTAAGTGGGAGGAGGGGGGCTTTCCTTTAATTGCAATAATTGTACATTTATATAATTGTGAGTCAAGCTTATGTGTTGCACTTTATGTTTAATTGCTGTATAGACAGATTATAATTATGCAAGAGCAATTTTCGTTTGATATATTAATTTCAAACAAATGTTCATATACATACATGTATAAGCTGAATGTTTGCATAAACTATTCTGAAGGTGTTTTAATAAATATTAACCCTTAAACCGTTACTCACAACAATTGTCGTCTGCTGTTGCTTTTATGTCTTGACTTATTTCTCAATAAAAACGTGGTTTGACAGGATTTTAGAATCATTTCCAATGGAAATGATTCTAAAGTGCTATAAAACCATGTTGTAAATTATTCTAAAGTGCCATCAAAGCATGTTTTTGATGATAAAAATGGAAAATAGAAAATAAACAGCAGACAACAACAAAATTAAGATAGCGGTGTAAGGGTTAATGGAATAATGATGATCAATAATCATGTAAAACCTGTTATGATTTCACAGAGATTAACCCCTTATTTTCATAATTTTGAGAACAACACCCCCTTTTCATAAGACTAATCTGAAAATCATTTTGTGACGATTGCTTGGATTGGTTGTAAATTTAACAGATCAAAATACATTCTAGTTACTTCGGGGTGAAATGGTTAAATGTTGGAATACCAGACAAATTAGTGAGAAATTAATACATGTAGCTGATGTGGTCAAACCATCTGGGCATCTGGCACCATATCAAGATAGGATAGGATTATAGGTATGTAACTAAATTTGGAAAATGTATCTCAAACGGGCCTTAATTATAACAATGGTAGCAGATACACGCGGCATGTGTTACATGTATGAGACAAGCCATGTGATTTTGTATCTAATACAATGGTAGCAGATACACGCGGCATGTGTTATATGAGACAAGCCATGTGATTTTGTATCTAATACAATTGTAGCAGATACATGCGGCATGTGTTATATGAGACAAGCCATGTGATTTTGTATATAATACAATGGTAGCAGATACACGCGGCATGTGTTATATGAGACAAGCCATGTGATTTTGTATCTAATACAGTGGTAGCAGATACACGCGGCATGTGTTATATGAGACAAGCCATGTGATTTTGTATCTAATACAATGGTAGCAAGATACATGCGGCATGTGTTATATGAGACAAGCCATGTGATTTTGTATATAATACAATGGTAGCAGATACACGCGGCATGTGTTATATGAGACAAGTCATGTGATTTTGTATATAATACAATGGTAGCAGATACACGCGGCATGTGTTATATGAGACAAGCCATGTGATTTTGTATATAATACAATGGTAGCAGATACACGCGGCATGTGTTATATGAGACAAGCCATGTGATTTTGTATCTAATACAATGGTAGCAGATACACGCGGCATGTGTTATATGAGACAAGCCATGTGATTTGTATATAATACAATGGTAGCAGATACACGCGGCATGTGTTATATGAGACAAGCCATGTGATTTTGTATCTAAGAAGATGCGCGATATTTCATGCAAAAATATTCACAGCAATTGTGATGTTTTATGTAAATAATGAAAAAAATTTCCGAAATCTTCAGAGTTAGAATTCCGCATTTGCTGTGATCATTTCGTCAACTTATGACGTCATTAACTGAAAATGTCATAAATTATGTAACATTATGTACCGGTACATGTAAATAGCTTTCATGAAAAGTCTCACATGTTCTAAGGTACAAAATCCGATGGCTTGTCTCCTTGTCTCATACACAGGCAGTGACCAACACAAACTGTAAAGTTTCTACTGAGCTAATTATGTCTCCCCCATGAATGGGGAGACATACTGTTTTTAGCTCGACTATTCGAAGAATAGTGAGAGCTTATGTAGTCACCCCGCTGTCGGCGTCACCGTCACGCCTTGGTTAAGGTTTTTAGTCAAGCTTGTATATGGAATACTCCTGGCCCTACACCCACCATACTTGGACAACTTAATCTCCTAGTGATGTACATCAACAACCCTGACCTATATTTGACCTTGACCTACATTTAACCTTGAATTACTTAGTTAATTCCCCTTGGTTAAGGTTTTTAGTCAAGCTTGGTTAAGGTTTTTAGTCAAGCTTGTAGATGGAATACTATTGTGCATATAAACACCTAACTGCACATATTCCGCTTTATAGTGCAATGTAATGAAATGTAATTAGAGTTATGTACTCAGAACAAACAGACACCATACTTGGATAACTTTTTCTCATAGGGATGTACATCAATAACACCTGACCTATATTTTACCTTGACCTGCATTTAACCTTATTTCCCCTTGGTTAAGGTTTGTACTCAAACTTGCTTACGGTTTATAGTCAAGCTTGTATATGGAATACTCCCGGGCCTACAGCAACCATACTTGGAAAACTTCATCTCCTAGTGATGTACATCAATAACCACTGACTTATATCTGACATTGACCTACATTTAACCTTCAACTGTGTCTCCCCCATGAATGGGGAGACATATTGGTTTTGGCTTGGTTGTCCGTCCGTCTCGTCCGTCCGTCCGTCCGTCACAAAATTTGTGTCGTGCATATCTCCAAAGGTTTTTGAGTTACAGTCGTGAAACTTTACAGGAATACATATATGGTGTTGCTGCATTAAATTCTACTTTTCCAAGTCCTGATAACATGCAGTGGTGGTATTGGGGGAGACATATGTTTTTGTCTGAAAAACAATCCTCTAGTTACTTAGTTCATTTCCCTTAGTTAAGGTTTTTAGTCAACCTTGGTTAAGGTTTTTATGTGGGCTGCGGCCACCTTGTTTCTCAAGCTATGTGTACATCGACAACCCTCGTAGTCGAGCTATGCTGTTCTCATACAGCTCTTGTTGGCTTGGTTGGCCGTCCGTCTGTCTGTCCGTCGTACAATTTGTGTCGTGCATATCAAACTTGTTTGAGTTAAAGTCGTGAAGTTGCGCACCTGGGGTTTTAGATGCGGATTCATCCTGTATTTACGGAGTTATGGCCCTTGACTATGGCCCTTGACTTAGCGAAAATTGGGGATTTTCAACTTGTGTCGCGCATATCTCCAAATGTATTTCAGTTAGTCGTGAAACTTTATAAAAATACTGGTCATCGTGTGAAGTTGCGCACCTGGGGTTTAGATGCGGATTCATCCAGTATTCACGGAGTTATGGCCCTTGACTTAGTGAAAAGTGGGGATTTTCAACTTGTGTCGCGCGTATCTCCAAAAATATTTCAGTTAGAGTCGCGAAACTTTACAGGAATACTGGTCATCGTGTGAAGTTGCGCACCTGGTGTTTTAGCTGCGGATTCATCCAGTATTCACGGAGGTATGGCCCTTGACTTAGTGAAACGTGGGGATATTCAACTTGTGTCACGCGTATGTTCAAAAGTATTTCAGTTAGTCGTGAAACTTTACAGGAATACTGGTCATCGTGTGAAGTTTCGCACCTGGGGTTTAGATGCGGATTCATCCAGTATTCACGGAGTTATGGTCCTTGACGTAGTGAAAAGTGTGGATTTTCAACTTGTGTCGCGCGTATCTCCAAAAGTATTTCAGTTTGAGTCGCGAAACTTTACAGGAATACTGTTCATCGTGTGAAGTTGCGCACCTGGTGTTTTAGCTGCGGATACATCCAGTATTCACGGAGTTATGACCCTTGACTTAGTGAAACGTGGGGATATTCAACTTGTGTC
Organism: Conchocele bisecta; assembly: GCA_029237695.1. Classification (NCBI taxonomy): domain Eukaryota; kingdom Metazoa; phylum Mollusca; class Bivalvia; order Lucinida; family Thyasiridae; genus Conchocele; species Conchocele bisecta. The sequence goes on along the minus strand of CM055270.1, from coordinate 18,733,861 downwards.
ACGCGTATGTTCAAAAGTATTTCAGTTAGTCGCGAAACTTTACAGGAATACTGGTCATTGTCTGAAGTTGCGCACCTGGTGTTTTAGATGCGTATTCATCCAGTATGCACGGAGTTATGGCCCTTGACACAAACCAGTCACAAAGACAAATACCAACACATAAAAACTGTATAGTAATTCATCCCCTACAAGGACACTGGGTGACATCATATTACAACAGACATTTACAGCAAGTTTCTGTGTATGATTCATTATGAATGGGGAGACATATTGTTTTTGGCTTGGTTGTCCGTCTGTCCGTCACAAAATGTGTGTCCTGTGATTTTAAACTTGTGTGTTGCCCATAACTGAAAAACTGTTTGAGCTACAGTCATCAAACTTTATAGGAATATTTGTCATCATGTGAAGTTGCGCACCTGTGGTTTTAGATGCGGGTTCATCAAGTATTCACAGAGTTATGGCCCTTGACTTAGTGAAACGTTGCGATTTTCAACGTGTGTCGCACATAACTGAAAAACTATTTGTGCTACAGTCATGAAACATTATAGGAATGTTTATCAACATGTAGAGTTGTGCATCTGGTGATTTTGATGCACATTTATAAAGTATGGGCGGAGCTATGGCCCTTGACTTAGTGAAAAATGGCGATTTTCAACTTGTGTCGCACATAACTAAAACACTATTTGAGGTACAGTCATGAAACCTTATAGGAATATTTGTCATCATGTGAAGTTGCACACCTGGGGTTTTAGATGAGGAATTATCCACTATTCGCAGTTATGGTCCTTGACTTAGTGAAAAGTGATGATTTGCAACTTGTGTTGCCCATAACTGAAAAACTATTTGAACTACAGTCATGAAACCTTATAGGAATATTTGTTATCATGTGAAGTTGCTCACCTGGGGTTTTAGATGCGGGTTCATCCAGTATTCACAGAGTTATGACCCGTGACTTAGTGAAATGATGCGATTTTCAACGTGTGTCGCACATAACTGAAAAACTATTTGTGCTACAGTCATGAAACATAGGAATGTTTATCAACATGTAGAGTTGTGCATCTGGGGCGCGTTTCACTAAACTGCTTACGACTAAAATGTTCGTAAGTTCAAATTTAAGATCGTCTGTAAATGTCAATGTATGGATTTACATTTATTGAGCATAGGCTGTATATGCAGCATATGTGCAATAAATGTAAATCCAATAATTATTTACAAGAAAACAATGTTAATGTGAAATTTACAGACTATCATAATTTTGCACTTATGAACATTTTAGTCGTACGAAGTTTAGTGAAACGGCCCCAGGTGATTTTGATGCGGATTCATAGAGTATGGGCGGAGTTATGGCCCTTGCCTCTGTGAAAATTGTTAACTTGTGTCGCTGGTAACTCAAAAAGTATTTCAGTTAAAGGCATGAAACCATATAGGAATCTTAATCAGCATGTGTAGTTGTGCACCTGTAGATTTGTTTGCGGAATCATTCAGTAAGGATGTAGTTATGACCCTTAACTTAGAGAAAATTATTGGCAATTTTGTCTGCATCACAAATTTGTGTCGCGCATATTTCCAAAAGTCAGGTGCAGATACAGGGGGAGGGTCCAGGGGGTCCTTTTTATTTAATTAACTCCTAATATACAGCTAACATACACAGAAAAACAAGGTAGCTACATATATGCTGTTATCTTATTTTCCAAGTGAGATAACATGCAGTGTTGGTGTGGGGGGAGACATATGTTTTTGTCTGAAAAACAACCCTCTAGTTCAATTATGATTTTTGACATTCCAGCCTTTCATAGAAGTCAGCAGGTGTGGGGAACGACACATTTCGTGGGCCATCCCTTTGTGCGATTGGACAACGAAATAGCGATAATCATTCCCTGTAACAAGAGTTTGTGTAGGTTTTGTGTTCAGCCACTGATAAACTATCACACAACCTCACTAAACAGCTTCGAGGGAGAACATTTGTGTTTGATTTTAATTTTTTCGCTGCCTTTTATTTATGTGTGATGATAATGTATGTTCATGATTGCAAAGCAGAGATACATATATTGTAGTCATTAATACAAAGCTCCAGATAAGATGCGTATTGACGTATTTTACGCACATATTTTAGCAGAATATGTATTGATTATCAACAGTGAGAGTACACAATACTCACAGCAATGTGAAAATACGCATTGATTTTCAAATTTAGTAGTGGAAATACTGTAATAAAATTGAAAATTTACATAGTTGAGCTGCAAAAAGCAAACAGCTCAAATAAGTGAATTTTTAAATTGGTTTTATTTTTATCATTTATAATTATAATTAATAATATATATATACTTATTAATTATCATTAATTTATAATTATATAAGGAAGACAATCAATAATAGATTTTTAAAAGTAAAATACGCATTGAATTTGAAATATCGTGGTATACTGAAATACTCTTTAGATACAAAACTTATCTGGAGCGCTGAGTCCTTATACGTTGATTGATTGGAATAGTTTCACATCTCTACCAAATTCTCGAATGCCTGTGACATCTACATTATGCTTCAAACAAGCAATATACAGGTCCTTAATCAGGCTGCATGAATATGCTGGCAGGTCGGAGATCGGCCGCAATTAAATGCTTTAAGTCTATTTTCGAGTCGCATTCACATACACTGCTACTCTATGCACAGGACAGACATTTTCTTATATCTTTGTTCAACTTCGTGTTAGCAGTTATGATAATGCAAGACAATTGTGTGACCTTGAGATGTGGGTTATGGTGTGCTATAATTTGATTTCGGGCTTTCATAGTGTTTCGAAGACCATAATACATCAACGAAATAAACATGTAAATGAGAACACGACAGAAACTTTTAGCTCATTAGAACAGCTTTGCACAGTGTGCTTATCAACAGTGGACATTTTCAGGATTTATCCTGAATTCAGGATTTGCAGTTCCTGATAATTGCAGAAAAATACTAATGTTTCAACATGGGAAGCACACTTTCACATATTTGTGAGTGTAAAAATATTTTTGTTTAGCGATTTTCAGGATTTGGCATTTGGAACAGTTCCCACCCCTGGCTTATACAATAAACATAATCAAACATTTGTGATAATTTAATATGATATTTATTAAACTCATTTACAGATTTCATAAGAAACTCGACAGAGCCTCTTTTCTTACGAAATCACTAAATATGCACAATAAATATCATATTAAATCATCACTCATGCAAGATCCTCTATTTCTGCATCCATAATATTGTAACCCAGTTAACCCTTAAACCGTTACACACAACAATTGTCGTCTCTTGCTTTTATATCTTGCCTTATTTCTCAATAAAAACATGGTTTGACAGCACTTCAGAATCATTTCCAATGGAAATTATTCTGAAATGCTGTCCAAGCATGTTGTAAATTATTCTAAAGTGCTGTCAAAGCATTTTTTTGATGATAACAATGGAAAAAAGAAAATAAACAGCAGACGACAAAAAATAAGATGAAAAGTTATGCAGAGCATGATGTTATTAGCCGATCAAATCAGGGTTCAATATATGTCCGCATTTTAGTAGTTACTGAGTCTCGGGGGGGGGGGTGAATGAGCGAGTGAGTATTGGTGTTTAACGGCCTATCAACAGCTAAGGTCATTTAAGGCCGGGCCAACGGGTTGTACTATCCCGCATTAAACGGGTCCACGATGAGGAAAATTCCCAAAATCAGAACTCAATATTTCCATGCCACACCAGTCACTTTAGTAGCTCGGCCCCAAAGTAATATGATTTGCCATAAGCTTATTACTTCTTAATGGAGCATAACAGGTTAACGTTGTCACTTGTTTATCCCTTGTTTATCGATTTAAATGGTTTAAATCGACTCGAAGCTTACGTTCAACGGCCGCACAAACTCGATTGAACTGCACGCCTTCCAATGATTTAAATACGCAGCGCGTTTAAATAGTCAATTACGTTGCGCGATGTCGGGCGCAAGACAATCAATAATTTGCGGCATTGACAATAATTAAGGGGGATTGCCGCAATCGCGCGTGCTGGATGCATCCCTGCCATCCCTGCATGATACGTAAACAAATCAAAGCTCGCTATGAAGGGCAATTCTTCGTTTTGATTGGTGGAACATTTTGTGAATATTAACTAGCGTCAAATGACGCGCATACGCGATCCAATGGGATAAACCCGAGATGCTGGGGTTGCTAGTCGGAGGAGATTTTGAGCAGAGGTCGATTATAAATTAGCCGAATAAACACATTTTTTTTACGCGATTATACGTGGCTGAAACTTGTTCTGTTTAATAAATAAAAGCTTTAAATTAGCCCAATAATCGGCGTATGTTGGCGTATATGGCCATTAGAACCAACTATGGACTTCAACAACAACAACTTCCGGGTTCAATCTCTTACGGCGTTCAGCTCATTACGTATTCAAAATTGTGTTATTTGGCTATATTTAATGTTTTAAACGGAGATAATTGCCAAAAATGCAAACTTTATCGGTTGATGCAATTTGGAAGTGATACAGCAAAATTCGCGTTCGTAGATTACCGAATAGCGGAGAAAAGGGTTGCTACAAACTTTTTCAGAATTCGATGGATGACCAATATATTAGCCGATCTATAAATAGATCGGCTATAATAACGATGTAAGGGTTAACCTAGCTACAATATTTTGCCTACGATAGAGGGGAGAATATCACAGTGAGGTAGCAATTGTGTTTCTAGGGTTAACCCAGTTAAACAGAAAAGACAGATTTGTAATACATGTAGGCTTGTACAGTATGAAAATAGTCGAACTGCGTTTTAGCCTGATATGGGCAAATATTACAGGGGCCCCAAATTGGTTTTGTTGAATTTCCGATTTTATTACGTTGTTAATATGATGTCATGGATGTTCTACTTTGGGGTTGAATCGTAACTTTTGGAAGGATACACTTCTGGTTGAGTTGGGTTTGCGTGAGATTTCCTTGCATTATTTATCAGATAACCCTTACAATGCTGAAATAAATTTTGTCGTCTGCTGTTTATTTTTTTAATTTCCAGTTTCCTCAGGAAAAACATGGTTTGGCAGCAATTTAGAATCGTTTCCATTTGAAATGATTCTAAAGTGCTGTCAAACCATGTTTTTCTTGAGAAAAAAGAGAAAATATGACACAACAGCTGAGACGACAATTTTCGGTTCCCGCTTACGGGTTTAAACGCTGAATTGGTGGGTGGTGGTCGGGCGAATGAGACGGCGTAACTTAACGGTATGGGTTCCTCCTTATAGGAATCACGATTTGCCTGGTTTGGCCCTCAGGTACGTTTTTATCTTTGGCTCTTTAGTTACATGGGAGTTGAATTGGGTTATTACCCATTATAAAAGTAGTAAGATTATTACTGATCCAACTGCTTTTGGGAGGGGCCAAGTGTGTGGCGAGGACCTGGCATCAGATCAGGATTATTCTGATTGCAGGGCTGAATATATAGTTTTGTTATTTTAAATATTCAGTTCTGATTTTGGGATTTCCCCCCCCCCCCAACCCAATGCAGCAGGTTAAAATGGGATTGAACCTGTTTACCCGGCCTTACATTACCTTAGCTGTTGATAGGCCGTCAAACACTAATAAGCAACAAACAAACAAACAGTTCTGATTTTGGGATTTTCCCCCCATTTGTACATGTACTTGAACATGTACTTGTACTTGTACAGGTAATATATGGGATTTAGTACAGGTAATATATGGGAGTTCAATCCTCACCCTAGGCATGGGATGGGACTTTAAACTGTGGCGCCGTCCCTATATGACCTTAGATGTTGCTTGAACGTCAAACCCATTCAATTTCAATCTTTTTGTTCACTGTTCGCCAGTTAAAGGTACATGCCCACTCAGTAGGCACAACATGTTCTTTATAGGAATGAAATAAGTGTATAATTGTGTCACTATTCCACCAGTTCTAAAAATTACGAGTGCCCGCTATACAGATATAATTAGTTAGTAATATTTATTTTACTGATAGTGACGCGCGGTGGTATTAGGCTATTTTCATATGCAAATGAGGCATGATATTTTTTAATTATTTATACTTATTAAATGAGTCACCTAAATAATACATTCGACATATTATAAAGTATGATCATTGCGTATCAAAAAATATATACAGAGAATAAATAGTAATGTCAGTTATCATTAGGAAACACGGTTATCGCCCCTGATATTAGTGTGGACATTTACATCTGATATAAACTGTATAATAATGCCAATCAATACATGGGGTAATGGTGAATGATTGTTTATGTTGCCAGGAAATGTCTCAGATGATGTCTCTGATATACAAAACAGTTTGTGCCTACTGAGTGGACATGTACCTTTAATCACTGAGTTCGCTGGTGTTGTTGGCAAAATGGTTATATCCTGTATGCGCAAGTGACCTGAGACTGAACTGAAAAGTGTGGATCCAAAAAGTGCGGGATATGCTGGATACGACACACATATGTTGGCTGTGAATCCATTAATTTCTGGATTCACAGCTCGGCAGTGCATCCATCCTTATGGGGATTCACACCAGGGACAAAGCTATCTGCCAGTGTTGGGAATTAGATGACTACTGTCTGTTCCATGTTTTTCTGCCGACAAACTTTTGGCTATTACACACATCAGATCTAAAAAATATTTAAATGTAAGTACTTATTCATCAATAATAAAAAATTCTCCGTCCCCAAATGATTTTATTGCGAAAAAAACAATTTTCCTATGGGAATTTAACATGGGGCTAAAATAGATTATTTTTTTCCCAAAAAAAGTAATTCGTGGACCGATTTTCAAAATCTAACTTTTGTTTTCTTAGTTACATTATTTCCAATCTATCTCACCAGGTTTTGTGACCATCCTAATCACTCTGGAGTCCCTTTTTGCCCCATGTTAAATTCCCATTGGAAATTTATTTTTTCGCAATAAAATCAATATTTGTTGGAATTACATCAAATAATTTGTTTTGGGGAGGGTGACTTTTTTATTATTGATGAAAAAGTACTTACATTTAAATATTTTTTAGATTTAATGTGTTTAATATGCCAAAAGTTCGTTGGCAGCAAAACGTGGAACAGACAGTAACTACATATGTATTCAGGGGATGTTCCGCCAATATTAGAAGTCTGCCCATATTGTCATTTCCATAAAAAAAACAATGTTCCGAACCTCTCAAACTAGACTGCCTAATTATGTGTCTAATTCATTAGTTGTTCTCTTGCTGCTCTGTCGGGCTGAGAAGACATTGGTGTGTGTGTCAACTTGTTACATTCGGAATAAACTTTATGTGTAAGACAATTTTGATACTTCCGATATTTATTATTTCTCAACGTAAGTATACCGGTATGTTGTGACCACTCATTTGAACCGTCTCGATGAGACGGTTCAAATGGTGGTCACAATATATACTTCTGATGAGAAATAAAGAAAATTACAATTCTCCATCACTAAAATGTTTTTTCCATAGAATATAATAACAGAGACAAGCATATGGGTGTCTGATTTATGTACATATCTGTCGAGTTTTTAAAAATTTCAAGAATGTGCATTGTTAATATGTATGTCAGTAGTCGTAATTGTATATCATGTACCGGAGAAACGGGGCATAAGGCTGTTGTGACTAGTGTAGACTCGGGATCGAGCTGAATATCGCACCATCTGATCAGGGTCGTTACTGTTGACCATCGATTTATTAAAATATGCATAGTGCATCCAACGAAGAGAGTAGAACATTATCAGGCTTAGATATTACTTGATCTCAAGCTAGACTGGCCAAAATGTTAATTTCATGTTATTTTTTCCAGTCTTGGTCGTAATTGTATATTGTTTATTTATAAGCCATCGCAGACAATAATATGGTAAATTATATCTCGAGTATGAATGGAGAAAACAGTTCATTGCGTGTATGGACCAATGTAGGCCCTGATCAGCCTGCACATCCGTGCAGACTGATCAGGGCTTACAATGACCCGTATGGAATACATGTTTTGACAGCACATGAGAATTGAATGTACACGGTTTTCATGTGCTGTCTAAACATGTTTCTTTTGTTAGCAAATAAGCTAAAAATGAAAAACGGCAGACGTACAGAATTATTTTGTGCTTGCTTTTCAAGAATAAATTAACCCAAACAAGTCGTACATTTTTCCACCAATCCAATTCATATGTGATTTCCGGAGTGAGTAACATTTCTTATGTGCCTCGATCCCTATGGAGTTATGCCCCTTTTACGACTCAGAAAGTGGGCGGTTTGTCGGGCAAACGCGATGGTGTAAATTAACGGTGGGGTTCCTCCTTATAGGAATCACGATTTGCCTGGTTTGGCCCTCAGGTACGTTTTTATCTTTGGATCTTTTTGTTACCGTGGAGTTGAATTGGGTTATTGCCCATTATAAAAGTAGTAATATTATTACTGATCCTACTGCTTTTGGGAGGGGGCCAAGTGATTCTGGTGTGGCGAGGATCTGGCATCAGATCAGGATTATTCTGATTTCAGGGCTGAATATATATTTTCTCAGATCTGATTTTGGGATTTCCCCCCCATTTGTACATGTACTTGAACATGTACATGTACTTGTACAGGTAATATATGGGATTTAGGACTAAACTCATTGACCTGGCCTTAAATGACCTTAACTGTTGATAGGCCATTAAACCCCAACAAACAAACAAAACAAACGGCTCAGAAAATCCAACTCTATGCTTGTCTTCTACTATTTCTACAATTTTTAGCCAATTTACTTCATACTCGGTATACAGTCACATAACAATCAGCTAATGGTGTACAGCAGCAAGCGACATACCGTTTCACCTTAATGTGACATTGACCTACTTTTGCCTTTCATTCACCATGCCTCGCTGGGTGTATATTGTGACCTCTTGTACTCTTGTTTGTTTCAAAATGACCCGCTTTCCTGCATTGTGGAACAGTCGGAAACTGACATAGTCCATGTCAGCAGAGCTCCAGATAAGTTTTGTGTCTAAAGAGTATTACCGGTATACCCCCAGATTTCGATTTCAATGCGTATTTTACTTTCGCAAATGTATTATAGATTTTCTTCCTTATTAAATAGGGAACAAATGATAATTTTTGTTTTAAGCAATCACTGTTTGCTTTTTGCAGCTCATTTAAGTAAATTTCAACTTTCTTACAGTATTTTCACTACTCAATTTGCAAATCAATGCGTATTCTGCTAAAATAAGTGCATAAAATACGCCAATATCTGGAGCTCTGAATGTCAGTGACTTGGGGGTGAAAGGGTTAATTAATCAATCAATCGACTGTGCTCCGCCTATAGATACAGGTGCGACTGTATATGCCCCTGCTGTTGAACGCATGTAAAACCTCATTCAGTAAATTAATCATCCATCAATCACTCAATAAATCGTCCATCGATCAATCAATCAATCAATCAGTGTGTTTCTTTATATTTCAGCTGTGTCATCATTCCAGTTAACGACGTCAGATGAATTACCACCGCCTATTCTTGGAAATGCATATTCAATATACTGCCAGTACACGCTAACTTCTCCTGAAAAGTTAAGTAGTATAACACTGAGTAGAAGACGAGACACTGATGTTAATTTCACCACACTTATTTTCTTCCAAGAACCATCATCTACATACAATGCGACATATAGTAATGATGCCGAGGTTAAGGCATTGGAATCTCGGACAGTAGCGACCAATCCAACAGACTTATTAAAAAGAGCGACCCTGGCGTTTACCGAAGTGAAGTGTAGCGATAAGGCACAATACAAGTGGGTAGCCGAATATAAGACTCCATATCCGTATGTCATTGTAAATATCACTAATATAACTGTGAAAGGTGAGTACTGAGAGTTTTATAGTTATTTTAGTGCTGATTGTCTGATGCCCCCACCCCCACCCTTACATGTACATTCCCATATATATGACTGCTTTATAATGGATGTAAACCTCCTATCAATCAATCTCGCCACCCCTACTGTTAATCCTTACAATGCTGAATTAATTTGTGTCGTCTGCTGAATATTTTTTATTTTCCGTTTTTCTCATCAAAAACTTGGTTTGGCAGCACTTTAGAATCATTATTTCCAATGGAAATGATTCTAAATTGCTGCCAAACCATGTTTTTACTGATAGAAAATACATACTATGAATTACTAGTACATGTAACAGCAGACGACTATTTTCGGTTCCCGCATTCTAAGGGTTAAATATACCCTCGGCATACAAAGTGTAACGAGTGGTATATAGTATTTCCGTACGTCGGTACATTCATTCTTTATCATCATCCATATTTTCATTCTATAGCCTACCCATACGGCTTTCATGCCCAATGTCAATATCAAACTAGAGCACAATCGATGGCGCGCCATCGCAATACACCCACTTTTCCCAAATGCTCAGTCGAAAAGGGGGAAATAATCCACGACCGGGGGTCAAATCAAAAATCGAAATTGACTTTGCGCATCTACACACCATAAGGAAGGCACACTCCAAGTTACAAGTCCCTACCTATTACGGTTAAAAAGTTTTACTTCTTTCAAGAAACGTGACTGACGTAAAACTCGTAACTTGTAAATCGTAAAACTTTTAAACCGTTTTAGACCTGAAACTTGGTATGTAGCTTCCTTATGGTGAGTAGATGCGCAAAGTTTATTTCGATTTTTTATTCGACCCCTGGGTCATGGATTATCTCCCCATTTTCGACTTAGAATTTCCCAATTTTGCCTTGTAACTCCTAAACAATTTAAACCATACTAGCTACAGACCTGAAACTTGGTATGTAGCTTCCTTATGATGCGCAAAGTGTATGTAATCGTATTGCTATCTGTTTCCATAGCGAGAGCATCGTTTTCAATCGATGGCAGCCTATCATACGATAAGACGAAGGACTACAAAGAAGACGACACGATAACGTTTACGTGTCAAGGTGACGTGGGTAGTGAGCCGGCTGGCACGATGGCATGGTACTATTACATCAACTCCGTACCAACACACGTCACGGCAGACGCGCAACAAAATTCCCCCGTTTTGAATGCATCCGCGTGTACCCACACACACACGTCGACACTGACGTTGACCTTGACAAGGAAATTTAACCAGTTTAGCGTACGGTGTACTGTGCAACAGGACACAATCACTGAAGAAGGGGACGGACGTATTCATACGAATATGATAAATGTTAAATGTTAGTATAGGGATGGGTTGTGGTCGAGAGGTTAGAGCACTGGGGCCCGTTTCACTAAATGTCGTACTATAAAAATGTTTGTACAAATATTTCTATGAATTTGTTTCTCTGATTAACTTTGTTCAGTAATACTATCATTTTGAACCTACACGCACACGTACATGTAAATGAATGTGAACGATTCACCAATAATAGGTCTCCGTGCAAATGTCATTGTAAATTAAAATATTTCTCTTACCGGTTTGAACTTTCTACAAAGTTTAGTGAAACGGGCCCCAGTAGCCTATTTCACCAACATTGCAAAGTATACTTTGAGGGAGAAATTATCAATTTAAGGATAAATTTATTAATTTTTATTGTACTGAATTTATTACATTATCACAGCCATCATTTTGGCTGTGATAATATGTAATACATTCAGTATAATAATTCTGCATACTTTTAATCATCAAATATATGCAGTTGTTAGTTCTATATGAAATAATGCATTTCAGGAAAAATAAGTGATTACTCCCTCAAAGTATACTTTGCTTTGGCATGTTTGTGAAATCGACCCCGATTTTGGGATCCCCCCCCCCCCATGTGTACATGTACTTGAACATTTTGTATATGTACATGTACAGGTAATATATGGGATTTAGTACTAAACCCATTTACCCGGCCTTAAATGACTTGTTATAATACGCACCTTATCTGGAGGTCTGGCTATGACATTATGTTATCAGACAGTACGTATTCGGCCAATACAAAGTTTGTTACAATACGCACCTTATCTGGGGGTCTGGCTATGACATTATGTTATCAGTCAGTACGTATTCGGCCAATGCAAAGTTTGTTATAATACGCACCATCATCATACATTGAAGCTGTACTGGTCACCAAACATGTTTTCTGTAACGAGCTAATTTGCATATTTATTGCACTCGTGTATTATGATTTTGATTACACTGTATTAATACACGATGAGCGCCCATTTTATGCAATAAATAAAAAATACGTCTTATCCGGAGCTTGTACCCATTGCTACACCTTTCCCTCCAGACGGGCCCAGCATTGATCAAATTTCCCAGTCCAGTCAGTACGAAGTGGGAACCAGCGAGGTGACACTGATGTGTAACGGCACCGCCAACCCAGCTCCCACGTACTACTGGGTGCTTCCAGCAGACAACTCAGAGCACGCTGGTACTACGTTGAGACTCGAGAACCTGCAACTTAATATGACCGGGGTGTACACATGCGTTGTGTACAATGAGATCAACGGACAGAACAACACGGTGAACGATACGGTGAACATTTCTGTGGGTACGTATCTGAGTTTAGGGCTCTAGATAAGCTTTGAATCTAAAGAATAGTGTACCCCGGATTTCAAATTCAATGCATATTTTATTTTTACAATTGGATTATTGATTTTCTTCATTATTAAATCGGGAAGAAATGACCAAGACATAAAACAAGTTTAAACATTCATTTATTTTAGTGTATTATTACTCATTCACATACATATACTGTAATAAAGTTGACTATTACTATTTGCTTTTTTCAGCTCAACTAAGTAAATTTTCAACTTTATTACAGTATTAATCATGGTAATACAGGTGAACATATACTTATTTGAGCTGCACTTTTTGCAGCTAAGCTAAGTACATTTTCAACTGTATTACAGTATTTCTACTTCCCAATTTGAAAATCAATGCGTATTTTCACATTGTTGTGAGTATTTTGTACCCCCACTGTTGGCAATCAATGCGTATTCAGCTAAAATAAGTGTGTAAAATACACAAATATGCACCTTATCTGGAGCGCTGTATGTTCTGTGTCAGGACCACGACTCATTACTGAAACATTTATTATGTGGCATCAGAGCTCCAGATAAGATGCTTATTGGCGTATTTTACTCATTTATTTTAGCAGAATACGCATTGATTATCAGAAGTGGGAATTTATTAATTTGCTTTACTTTTTATCATTTGTTCCCTATTTAATACGGAAGAAAATCATTAATACATTTGTAAAAGTAAAATATGCATTGAATTTTAATTATGGGGATATAATACTCATTAGATACAAAACTTATCTGGAGCTCTGTGGCATCTTGTGTGGATAATTTCTTCTTTTATTTTTTACAAAATTACACCAGTTCAGGTACATGGAATAATCCCAATAAGGATGTGGAGGATCTTACACAGTGACGATTTAATATGATATTTATTAAACGAGTTTACTGATTTGATTAGAAACGAGGCTAAGCCGAGTTATGAAACCAGTCAACAAGTTTAATAAATAGCATATTAAATCAACACAAATGGTAAATTATTATCCCTTCACCGATAGGCAAGAGGGGATATAGCGTTATATAGTGCATGTACGTACGGACATACGAATATGCGTAACACGTTTCAGTTTTCAATAAATCAGTTCACCGATTTTTGTCGAGCCCGCGTGATCACAATCCGGGTGTCCGTCTGTGCGTCCGTCTGCGCGTCCGTCCGTCCGAAATCTGCGTTAAAGTTTTTAAATACCATCAAATGCCTCGGCGGGCTCGACATGCAGGCCGCGGCCATCTGGTTATAAAATGTGGCCACAATGTGTGCCTGGGGATGGTGCTTTGTGTTGCATACGACCCACTTTTGACCGCCCAAGGTCAATGAGGACGTATGTTCACCTTGTTTGTTTATTCTCTTTTAATGACTATGTATGTTTATAAAGTCCCTCACTGTTGTAGTTTTTGTAGAATTGCAGAGCTCCAGATAAGTTTTGTATCTAAAGAGTATTATACCCACATATTTCAAATTCGATGTGTACATTGTATTTTACTTTTACTTTTACAAATGCATTATTGATTTTCTTCCTTATTAAATAGGAAACAAAGGATAAAAAAACAAAGAAATTTAAAAATTATGGGCTGTGACCTAGGGGTTAGAACACCTGACTTTCAATCCGGTGGTTGTGGGATCAAACCTCGCCTTAGGCACCAAAAATACTTTCATAGTTCCATCCCACTGATATGCCGGATGAAACTTTAAACTGTGGTCCCGTCTCTATATGACCCTAGCTGTTGGTGGGACGTTAAACACTTTCACTTTCACTTTTCATCTAATACACTGGTCAATAATAATTGTTTATGATAGTGTGTAAAATGCCCTTGACAATATAAATTTATGTATGTTTTATTGCTCGATTTTCAACTTCACTCTTTGCATGCTGGGAAACTTGTGGGCTATAAATAGTTCAAAACTAGCTGACAAGAATTCATCATATTTCCTTGTATTTCTCCCCGTAAATATCATGAGGACTCAATTCTAATGACATTTCAAGACATATTTACAGAGAGAAATAAAACATATACTCCCAATTCGTTTGGCGGATATTTTCGCCGCTAGCATGTAAAGAGTTAAGGGTACTTTAATATACATTAGCATAGACATATATCCCGATTTGAGGTTCATATTACAGACTAGGATAATTTTAGACATGAGAAAGTTAAGGCTGACATTCAGAGTTTATTAACTCTTAGCATGCGGGAATTTGTCGTAATTTGTAATTTGTCGTCTGCTATTGTTTCCAATTTTGTCTTCATTCTGAATAAAAATAATGTTTGGCAGCACTGTAGAATCAATTCCATTGGAATTGATTCTAAAGTGCTGCCAAACCTTGTTTTTATTGCGAATTTATATACAAAATATGAAACAACAGCAGACGGCAATTTTCGTTTCCCACATTCTCAGGGTTAATTTGCAGCAAACACAATGTAGTTTCAAAATTACCAATTTGTCTCAAATTTATTTTTTTATTTTCATGTATCGCGGTCATTTTTCTTTATTTATTTTCATATATAGCAAGTCATTTTTCATTGATTTTCATATATCGTGGCAGTCATCTATCAATTTGCATGAAACTTCATTAATTATTTTTTTTTCTTCAGTATTTCACACAATTATAGTGACGTGAATTTCAGAAATATAATTTTTTTTATATTTCAGGTGATATTTCCATGACCTGCATGATTTTAATGAAATAGAAAATGGTTCTACGCCGGTTTGCAGAAATCTTAGTTTGTTTAACACTTACAATGCTGAATTAAAATTTGTCGTCTGCTGTTTATTTTTTATTTTCCTTTTTTTCTCATCTAAACCATGTTTTGACAACACTTTACAATCAAAAGTGTTGTCAAACCATTTTTTTATTGAGAAAGAAGACAAAAACAGAAATCAACAGCAGACAACATTTGACGTTTCCTGCATTCCATGTATGACACTGTTTTACTGCAGTAACCGTATACTGGTATATTACTGTTAGGTTGCGATGTATACATGTGTTAGCTTTCCATATACATGACTGTAACTAATTGTGATATTTAAACTTTCACAGCCAAGTCGAATCATTCGAATGCTGAATTACATGTCATCCCTTGGTTTATTTACCATTTTCATTGACAAAAAAAGATGTATTGGCAGCACATAAGAATCGTCTGCCAAAACAAGTTTTTCTAAGGAAATAAAACAACACTGAAAAATAGCAGATGACAATATTAGTTTCTCACCTTTTAAGGGTTAACCCTTCCTGTTGACGGAAATTGCCGTCTGCTGTTTTTCATTTTTGCTTTAATTCTTAGCAAAAAACTGGTTTTGACAGCACATGAGAATCGTATCCACTGGAGACGATTCTCATGTGCTGTCAAAACCAGGTTTTTGTCGAGAAATATTGAAAATAAAACGTTTCCAGCAGACAACATTTAATTCAGCGTAGTAAGGGTTAAACCAGAATCATTTTCTGTTTCATGTTTATAACCAGGGTTTTCACATTCTCATCATTTCATTGGTAGATTATAATATACTGTCTGTTCATGATTGCAAAACTCACAAACAAATCCTGCCGTGCTCATATACCTGAATTACGGAGGCGCCTCTCTGAATCGGACACGCTGGGATGTCCTGTTTAGAGAGATTGCACTGTATCTCAATATTTATCTGGAAGAATGAGAAGTTTAATTCGGGAGTTTAATTTGCCACTTACCCGAATGCTTTGAGAATTTGCAAACATCTGCGTCTACTGGTGTCACAGTGAATGTTTTCCCTTCAAAATCATCCTACCCACAGCATGATCTGGATCTGTTTTCTGTTACACCAGTATCTTTAACCCTTCCATTACTGAATTAAGTTTTGTCGTCTGCTGTTTATATTCCATGCTCCATTTCCCTCACTAACCTGCACATGAAAATTGTTGTCTGCTGTTGCTATATATTTTGCCTGCTTTCTCGACAAAAACATGATTTGACAGCGCTTTTGAATCATTTTCATTGGATGCTAAACTGCTGTCAAAGCATGTTTTTGGTGAGAAAAATGGGAAAATATAATAAACAGCACACAATAATTTAATTCAGCAGTTTAAGGGTTAAACATATAGTTTGACAGCACTTTGTAGAACCATTTCGTAGTGCAAAGTCAAACCACATGGTTATTGTGGGAAAAAAAATATACAGCAGACGACAACTTTTATTTCCCATGTTCTAAGCGTGAAACATGCCTGCTATTTCCCACTTTAAACTACCACATATGGCACAAGGGAGATAATTCAATTTGAATGTTGATAATTGGCTGAGCAGAGTCTATCCTACGATAAACAACAATACATTGTTTTAGGCCAAATAGTAGAGCAACAACCTAGTCCTATCTGACAAGGGGGTGGACTGTCACTTAGAACATAGGTTGTGATGTGTCAAAATGTTCGTTAAGGTCTCTAGTTTATGAAACCGCTTGTTGCAGTTGTAGGTTCCGTGGGCAAAGGCCTTAAATTCAAGATGGCGTCCAAGATGGCCGCCAAAAAGAATATTCCATTTTTTTTCAGAATTTGATCCAACTCTTTGCTAAGATTTGTTAAAATTGTAGATATATACTTTGTAAGAGAACCAGTTGAATATGTTATTAATATCTAAGTTATATCTTTTATTTAATAATTTAAAAAATGTCAAAAATAATGAAAATTTGGCAAAATTTCATAGTCCGAAAAATATGAAAATATATGTATTTATATTCAATTACATTTTATATCATTTCTCAGTCATAGAATGATTGGTGGATCACTTAACATGTTCAGACACATGTACTACATGTATTGATCAAGTTTGAGCTTTGGTAAACATGAACATTGCGTAATGTTAGCATTACCCCACCCACGATCAAATGCGTGTATGTTACTTGTCATGCGGTATGGCGATACATTATTATCTTACAACACAATTTGCAGTATGCCAAACTATTTGCAACAGTCACTAGTTCAAAAGAGTGATACTAATATGATTGTTAGGGCAAATACCTTAAATTCCAAATGGTGTCCAAGATGGCCGCCAAAATGTGATCAAACTAATGAACACATTCAAAATGATGAGTCTGAGAAGCAAACCAAGGTAAATATTTACTGCATATTAAATTCACTAGAAATGGCTAACATGTGTCGTAATGCCCAGCGTGGTACATGTTGTTTAAATGCTGTATTCGAATGAGAGTAAGGCGCTGTTTTATTTGTAACGTGTTCGTGCATGTTTTCTGGTGAGTTTATTGGATTTGTTATAATTCTGCAGATTATATTAAGTGTCTGTTTTTGTATGCGTATACAGGTAATATATATAAGAAAATTAAATAAACGCATCAGAAAACGCATACACTAAAAGAACAAAGCACATAACGAGCACCTAACGCAAACTCATTTTACACATTATTATATCTGTTAGATTTCGAAATTTGGCATATTCCATGAAATACAAATGGTGGCTTGTTAGTTCATGTAAATCAACAACACACTATGCGGGAAATGGAATTTGTCATACACTTCAATCAAGTTCCGCAGTCTGTTACACAATTAAACACTACATCGTACGTTATTGGCATGAACTTGTTGCTCACGAGTATAATAGTTTTGTACAGTGGACTTGAACTTTCACTTTGACATTTCAAGTGTCTACGACATACTGCATATACATGTTTCTCCCTAAACGGCAATTGTATGCAAGTAAATGGTCAAAACTACAGGTGAAGTCAACTATACAATATGGTTATGTAGTGTCCTCATCGGAATCTGTTCCCATATCATCTCCCACGATCGACATAATTGTGTGCACATTAGTGCACATGGACTCATCGGATTCGCCGATACTAGCATCACACTTGCAGGCAGATGTGCATGGTTGACTGTTTACATAACATGTACATTCATCACCACACACTTCACACTCGCATACCATTTTATTTAACAGTTCGGGAGCAGCAACTGATTGCGACATCAAAACAGGTTTCATGAATTTCCCTTCCTCATCATATTCATATCCATAGTCTGTTGGCAAGGGTAACTCATGTTTGGCATGTAATGCATTTCTCCAAACAAGGAGTTGGTACTCATACAATGTAACAACAAGCTGTTTTCTGTAGGTGGTAGATGTCTTGGCTTGATCGATTATTTTTCCTTCTCTGTACGGAGGTTATTTATAGACCGACAGTCTTTCTTCCCATAAAGAGCACCAACACATGCAGTACATGCACGTGTGTGTTCTTTGCTGATTGGTCCTGGTACTGACCCAAGGTCTGACAAGCATTGGTATGAATCAGCGCTGGTCATCATAATCTTGAACGCTGTTTTCTTTCCTTTGCCAAAAAAAGGAACTACACGTATCACAACCTGTGAGACAGTATATTGGTAGTATAATTCTGATCTGGTGAAAGTTTGTTAACCATTCCATGTACTGGGATAAATCTGGATAAGTCCGTGTGTACGCCCATCCTTCCAGTCCTGAAATTATGTGCTTGGCGTGTATTTCAGAAAAGTGGTGCAGAAGGGGCACCAGTACATCGGTGTCGTGGCTATGGACAACTACTGTGTCAGCGCCATTATCGGTTTCATATCTTGCATGGAGCAACATCCGCGTGTCTGCTTCCTCTTGGTTCGTGTCTAATGCACTCACCTCAGTCGTGGTATTCACAGTTGTATTTTTGTCTCTATTTCTTCTGTTACATGCGGTCACATCAAAGGCACACCAGTCTGTTGTTAATAAGTTGCATTCAATAACGTATGCACAATGCTTATTTGACACATGCTATCAAATGTGACCAAGCCCCTTTAACACTTGCATTACATATATACAGTGCCGCCTGAGCTGGTTTGACAGCAATTATGTCGCTGAAACTCACGAATATCGCAACATTGTGACTTTACGCCATTTGCTTTTGACTTTATGCAATTTGCTTCGGCCTTTGAAATTTTCGGAATACTAGCTTAACTAGATGACATTTGACTAAAATGGTGCATTTGATTAGTATTAATCAGCTGTGTCACGGAACGGACAATTCAAAAACACACATTTTTTAATTTACGCCATTTGCTTTTCATGTGAGGCGTTGGAAGGGGGAGGGGGGATTGGGTAGCTATAAAATAGGCTCATGTCACAATATTATTATTGTACACTGACACACTTTCTATTAATGACAATTTGTCACTTGTACATTGTCATGATGATTATTAAATCAACAACATAAATACAACAATTCAATTATGTGGTTTGGTTGCAAAAACGCCCCGCCATCCCCAATTACTGGTATAATTTTATGGACAAGCCATTCGTAGCATATCAACATATGATACCTAGAAAAACTCACACATTACAACATGCTTTGGATACAGGTCAATGAGATACCAATTGTGTTTTAAATCATAACAGTTTATGACTTATTGTTTTATCTGTCATGGAGCAGACAATTTCAAATGGCGTGTTATTTATACAAAGGGGAATAGCTATTACAGTATCCTTACCAGTGAAGCCAATACCATAATACATATGTATATAAATGCTTGCAACTTGTCCCTCTTTGCAAATACATGAATATGTATTTTAGTTTTACAAACCTACAAGTACAACACTGATTGGAACTTCCAAAAAACAAATATATTTTATCATTTGTCGACCATCTTGGGAGCCATCTTGAATTTGGTTCCTATAGGCCTGCATGCATAATACTAAATATTGTGAGACAGTTTCATAAACTACATACCATGCGTAACATTGTGGCATATCATTGGTGGAATAAATACATTACCATTTAACTTGCATGGTAAAAGCTCTGCTCACCAATGCATGCGTAATGGCGGAATTTCACTAAAATTTGACCTTTAACATTGGATACGACCTTGACCTTGTGTCACATGTCATCCCTGTTTATTACACATTGTAGATGTTATAGAGGTAAATATATTATCAGCAAACACAGTAACTCTGACTGAAATGGACAAACAAAGTTTTCAATGCATATGTCCAAATGTGGCGGACATATTGGACGCCATCTTGAATATCTCCATGGTTACTAAACACATTTCCAACTTATATACATATTTTTGTTACAAAATGTCTTTCGAGTGTTCTGATATGTCAATATGTATGTTTTATTTGATAACCTGGATATAAAAAAATATATTTAGGTGGTGGAATAGCGGAAATTTATAAAAAATTGACTTTTGACCTTGGATATGACATTGGCATTGTGTCACATGTCATCCTTTGTTATTCCAAATTGTAGCTGTTATTGTGGTAAACATATTATCAGCAAACATTGAAACACTGACTAAAAGAAAATATTTGTAAAGCGCAATTATTGTTTGCAATGCGTATTCTCAAAAATGGCGGCCATCTTGGACGCCATCTTGAATTTGAGACCTTTGCCCAGAACTGCAACAAGTGGTTTCATAAACTAGAGACCTTAACGAACATTTTGGTATATCACAACCTATGTTCTAAGAGACAGTTCACCTACTCCTTAAATAAGCCACTTTTGAGCCCATTGAGACCAGTCCATCAAAATACCACTTAAACCAAAACAAATACATTTGCTGTATTTACTTTCAGATGAAAGGAAGGCACAAAAATGATGTCCCTTTTAAAACAAATTCTGTTAAATAAAAACCTGCATCATATGCCGTTGCTAACATTTGAAATCCACTTACAGTAAACAAATGTTTATTTCACCCTTACACTGCTATATTATTTTGTTGTTGTCTGCTGTTTGTTTTCTATTTTCCATTTTTATCATCAAAAACATGCTTTGACAGCACTTTAGAATAACTTACAAGATTTGACAGCACTTTAGAATCATTTCCATTGTAAATGATTCTGAAGTGCTGTCAAACCATGTTTTTATTGAGAAATAAGGCAAGATATGAAAGCAACAGCAGACGACAATTGTTGTGTGTAGCGGACTAAGGGTTAAGTTAACCTCGACGAAGAACACTCTCCCTTGTATATGTGGTAGTTGCATGTCTAGAGGTTTAAGGTTTGTCTGTCATGCCAATAGTTAACATGAATTTCCTAACAGGAAAGGAACCTTTGCATGCTATTAGTTTACTTTTGCCAACTTTCAAATTACATTTTGGGGCTATTGATGCTTCATTGAATTTAATAGATCTTCATGCAGGATACCCATTCACAACTATCTAAATTTACAAACAGTTTTTCTTCTTCGTTTCTCAATGAAAGTATATGTTGTTGCCACTCATTTGAACTGTCTCGACGAGACAGTTCTAATGAGTGGCGACAACATATACTTCTGTGCATAAAAAAGTAAAATATTTAAAATTTTCTGTCAGAAAAATTAGTATCTTCAGGGTATTGTTTTTAGGTTTCCGAACTGGCAGAATAATTCTGCCATTACTTGATAGCATAGACAAGTCAAATAAACAGATTTCCTTTTCATAATCAGTATTCAGTGTTGGGACCGAGACGGGAAATCCCAGTCTGGCATTGTGATCTCGCCTCATGCTCGGCAGAGCCTCGTCTGAGTTGAAACTAGGATTCGTGAGTCTGGGCCTGAACCTTGTCTTTGATTCTATTTTCTCAAATATTCATAAATGACCAGTCTGGATCCTACTATGATCATTGCATGCCTTTTTACTAGGTGGGAAAATATGGAAACAAAATTGTTTCTTTTTTCTGTATTTTATATTCAAAAACATGCTTTGACAGTGCATGAAAATCATCTCTATTGTCAAAGCATGTTTATAAACAGAAATAATAACAAATTCATGAAAATGCAGACTAAATAGATAATTGTCCCGCTCTTCCGGGCTAACCCTTATAACGCTGGAAACATAAATCATCATCTGCTGTTTATATTTTGTCTTCTTTCTCAATAAAAATGGTATGACAACACTTTTGAATCATTTCCTTTGAAAATGATTCTAAAGTGTTGTCAATCCATGTTGTTGATGAGAAAAAAGGAAAATAAAATATAAACAGCAGCCGACAAAATAGAATTCAGCAATGTAAGGGTTAAAGTTGCTAACAGCATGTCTATTTCATTAAAAAAAACTATTAGTTTATTGGCCCCCAAAACCAAACCTTGAACCTCTGCAGTTAACCTCCAATTAAATAAACATCCTGCATCGTGTATTAACTATCAAAATGGTATTACTGGGCCGGTGTGCATACCATGCACGATTGCGACGCAAATCATCGCTGGCCGAGTTGCATGACGTTTGTGCATGTGTCTGTACACTTATAGCAGAGCTCCAGATATGCTTTGTGCTTAAAGACTATCATAGTCCCTGATTTCAATTTCAATACATATTTTAGTTAACGCCTTCAATTACTGTGGTTATTTTCACTTCAATTTTTGGAAATCAGCATGTATTCAGCTAAAAAAAACACGTGCAAATTGTGATTATTTTACTCCCAAATCAATTGATGTTCTGCTAAAATAAATGCACATCAGTACGTGGCTTATTTAGAGCTCTCTGCAATTGTGTACATACCATGCGGGCCGATTTGCATGGCGTCTGTGCGTGTGTGTGTACACTGGTTGGTGCATGTGTCTCGGCGTCTCTCCTCAGTGGAAACAACCACCACGTCCACCACTACACCACCTTCTACCACAGTCGTAGGGCCGACTGCCAACCCTGTCGTAGATCCCGATGGTAAGTCCACGCTACCCCCCATGCTGGGCATTTTCACTTATCAGGTAACGAGTTTTGTATTTGCCAAATACGAACTGACTAGTAACATACAATTATCGCCTTTTTGTGAGGACCGAAAAAAAAGAAGATAATAATTGTTTTATTTTAAATTGAGAAGTTTTCATGTATGCAATTGGCCAGATGCTGCACCCATGCAAAATTCATGACATGTTGGGGCCCGTTTCACTAAGTTTCGTACAACAAAAATGTTCGTAAGTGCAAAATTAATTTAAGGTTTCGAGATGCACAAAGTATGTGACATTGACCCTGGGCTTAGAAGGGGACGCACGGACGTGGATTTGCCACAGCGCATTAGAGGACCCTTGGAGCAATGCGTGTGTCAAATATGAAGCAAATGCAAGCAAGGAAACAGAAAATATAGGCCATTATTTACCCGAGCGACTGAGCGTTAAGGTTTCGAGATGCACAAAGTATGTGACCTTGTCCCTGGGCTTGGAAGGGGCGGCACGGACCTGGATTTGCCACAGCGCAGTAGAGGACCCTTGGAGCAATTCGTATGTGAAGTATGAAGCAAATCCAAGCAAGGAAACGTTTTATACAAAAATATATAAGCATGATTTATAAACAATGGCTGGAAATCACAGCTATTTAGTATATCTCGTGGCATCAGACAAGGGTGTCCTCTGTCTGCACTTTTATTAGCTCACCTGAGCGAAGCTCATGTGAGCTATTGTTACCGCAATGTGTCCGTCGTCCGGCGTCCGTCCGTCGTCCGTCCGTCGTCGTCCGTCCGTGAACATTTTCAAACGTCTTCTCCTCGGTAACCATTGGGCCGCCGTCTAAAAATAGCAGAAATTCTTCAAAAATCTTCTTCTCAAGAACCACCAACCGGATTTAGACAAACCTTGGTAGGATTGATCGATGTACAATGCTCTTTCAAAGTTGTAAAAATGGTGACCCCGGGTCAAATTGGGGTCAAATTTTATTTTTGACCGAATATGGTCATGTCATATATCAAATTGAAGGTATCAACGAAGCGATCACTCTGGTGCATTTTTTTGTCGAAATCGGATGGTTATGTCATCCAAGATGGCCGCCGAAAGGTCAAAAGGTTATTTTATTAGAAATTTCAAAATTCTTCTTCACATGAACCGCGGCCCATAGTAGCCAAACTTAAAAGTTATGGTCCATGGGTGAAGCCATTTCAGATTTGTTAAAATGGAGGTCATCGCTAATCCAAGATGGCCGCTGTCTAAAAATAGCATACATTTTTAAAAAATCTTTCTTCTCATGAACTGCCAGCCGGATTTCGACGAAACTTGGTACTAATGATTGTTGTACATGCTCTTTCAAATTTGTTAAAATGGTGACCCCGCGGTCTAAAATGGGCGTGGCCCGTGGTGTCGAATTGGGGTGAAATTTTATTTTTGATCGAATATGGTCATGTTATATATCAAATCGAAGGTATCAATGAGGCGATCACTTTGTCGATATCGGATGGTTCTGTCATCCAAGATGGCCGCCGAAAGGTCGTTAGAGATTTCAAAATTCTTCTTCACATGAATCGCTTGGCCCATGGTAGCCAAACTTAAAAGTTATGGTCCATGGGTGAAGCCTTTTCAGATTTGTTAAAATGGAGGTCATCGCTAATGCAAGATGGCCGCCGTCTTAAAATAGCATAAATTCTTCAAAAATCTTCTTCGCATGAACCGCCAGCCGTATTTCGACGAAACTTGGTAGGAATGATTGATGTACAATGCTCTTTCGAAGTTGTTAAAATGGTGACCCCGGGGTCAAAAATGGGCGTGGCCCGTGGGGTCAAATTGACCGAATATGGTCATGTCTATGTCAAATCGAAGGTATCAAAGAGGTGATCGCTCTGGTACATTGGATGGTCATGTCATCCAATATGGCCGCCGAAAGGTCAAAAGGTCGTTCTTTTATCAGAGATTTCAAAATTCTTCTTCACACGAACCGCTTGGCCCATGGTGGCCAAACTTCACTGTTATGGTCCATGGGTGAAGCCTTTTCAGATTTGTTAAAACGGAGGTCGTCGCTAATCCAAGATGGCCACCGTCTAAAAATAGCACAAATTCTTACAAAAACTTCTTATCATGAACCGCTAGCCGGATTTCGACGAAACTTGGTAGGAATGATCGATGTAGAATGCTGTTTCAAAGGTGTTAAACTGGTGACCCCGGAGTCAAAAATAGGCGTTGTCCGTGGGGGTCAAATTGGGTTAAAATTTTATTTTTGACCGAATATGCTCATGTCATATATCAAATTGAAGGTATCGATAAGGCGATTGCTCTGGTGCAATATTTGTCGGAATCGGATGATTATGTCCTCCATGATGGCCGCCAAAAGGTCCATTTATTCGAGATTTTGAACATCTTTTTCTCAGGGACCACATGGCCGATGTAAGTTAAGATCTTTGGGTGAAGCATTTTCAGATTTGGTAAATTGAGAGTCATCGCTTAATCCAAGATGACCGCCATCTAAAAATAGCACAATTTGTTTAAAACACATATGAACTCAATGTCACATTCTCCTCTGGTGTTCATGGAGTCAGGTGAGAGAATTAGGGCCATCATGGCCCTCTTGTTTATAATTGTTGTTGAAATTCTAGCTATCAAGGTTAGAACAAACAACGAAATAAACTGTATATCTGTAAAAACAGACACTACGAACAAACAAATAAAAATTACTCGACTAGCTGATGACACTACACTTTTCTTAAAGAACGAAGCAGATGTAGAAAATGCAATGAAAATATTTGAAGAATTTGGCACATTCTCGGGGCTAAAACTAAATAAAAGTAAAACAGTAGGTCCAAACATAAAGCATGTAAAAGAGTTTTAAATATATAATTCACAAACACTTCTGTGAAAGCACTAGGTGTGTACTTCGGAAATGTTAAAGAAGAATGTGAAAATCTCAACTGGACTGACAAAATATGCCAGTGCGAAAAAATAACAGATTCATGGAATAAAAGAAAATTAACATTTTATGGCAAAATATTGGTAATAAAATCTCTACTTGTATCCAAACTGACATACCTAATGCACACCATAGTTACACCGAAATCCACAATTGACAAAATAAGTTTCATAGTTTACAGATTCTTTTTTTTTTTTTTTTTTTTTTTTTTTTTTTTTTTATTTAATATTTTTTATTATTTTTAAATACAACATGTACATACAATACAACACATGTATTATTAACTAACACACTGTGACTAAAGTCGCTATGAAATGATTGCACATGCACTCATTGTACTTGAAAATAAGTTTTTAGAGAAAGAGAAGACAAAAAGAATATAGAAAAGCATAGATGGTAAAGTACAATCAGGAAGAAGGAAGAGTATCGAAAAGTATAAAATATGTCCCCTTTTGTTCACATCCGCTTGAATTGAGTTTTTTTTTTATATATATATTCGTTTACTTTTGTGTGGTTAGTGTGATTGAACCTTCACTACTATGCCCAAAAAAACATACCTGTGTTTGAAAAACATCCCATTTAATGTTGTGTTGCTCAAGTTTGTCTTTTTTTAGTAGCTATTAACTCTTCTAAATTTATCCTATATTTTAAGTAGTTTATAAACGGTTCGAAAGCAATTTCCGGTTTTCATATTTACATTTAACAATAAGTATTTGGCTAATATGAGTATAAAATTAAATTGTTGTGCCTTGTGTGTACTTTCATCTATTCCTAAAAGAACTTTGGAAATTTACAGCGTAAGTAAAACCTTTTTCATTCAAATAGGTACGTAACTGTGACCACATATGTTGTACATGAGTACATTCCCAAAACAAATGTTTTATAGTTTCTACATACATAGAGCAAAAATCGCATAAACTACTATTAATTAGGTTACATCGAAAGAGTAATTTATTTGTTCCATTCATTCGCATAAGGTATTTATATTGAAAATTCCGCAATGTGGAATCTATAGTACAATTAAAGGTTGACATGTAAATATGTTTCCAGTTTAAGTTGGCTTCCGGAAATTCAGCTATCCATTTTTTTTCAGACTTTTTTTCTTCAGTGATTTTTTTTTCTGTTTGTATTGTATAAAGTAATTTATTAACGTATTTGCTTTTTTGTACCCTTGATTTCAGTGTTTCAGACAGTTGTATTATGTTTATTTGTTCTGTTTTTATTGTTTCTTTCCATATTGGATTTATGCTATTTAATATACATTGATATTTCATAAAATCATCATTTCTTATGCTGAATAACTCTACAATATCACCGAATGTCAGAAAAGTTTTTTGTTCTATAATCGTATAATTGTTCGATGTACTTGATACCCTTATCAAACCAGTGTCTATGAAACAAAGTTTTATTTTGATGTTTTATATTAGAGTTGTTCCAAATTATTTCTTTTGATACTGTATCTGTTTGAGAAGAATAGTTTATACTTGCCCAAGATTTCAAAACATTGTTCAGGAATTTATTTTTCACTATGTTTTGTATGTCTTCCGGTTTCAAGTTACATTCGAAAATAAAAGTCCCGCCATATTTTTCAAGTATTTTTTCGTAAATTGCTTTCCATTTCCCTATGTTAGTAGTATCGAATATTCTTTTTACCCATGAAGCTCTTATTGAAGTAATAAACTATCGATGTCTAACATTTTTAGTCCCCCTTTTTCGTAAGCTTGAATAATTGTATTTCTTTTTACTTTATCAGGCTTGTTATCCATAAAAAATTGAAATAACTTGGTTCTTACACGTTTTATCATATGTTCTGGTGATCATGTAAAACTGTCAATGGGTATATTAATTTTGGGGCAGCAAATGTTTTTATTACCGTGATTTTTCCGAGTAAGCTGAGCTTTCTGTGTTTCCATTTGTCTAGGCACTGTTCAAATTCTAAGATTTTTGTAAAAAAATTATGGTCATGGGTATTAATATTATCATTTAGGAATGTGATGCCTAATGTTTTCGCGCTGTGTGAGGTCCAAGTAAATTGTTTGTTGGGGCAAAATATGGTTTCTGTATGTTTAAGAGCACCTATTCCCATTACTGTTGATTTTTTAATGTTAAGTTTTAGGCCAGAAATCATACTGAATTCGTCTATTATGTATATTAACTTTTCGAAGGATTTTTGAGAGCCGTCTGTCATAAAGGTTGCATCGTCAGCAAACATTGTGTTCTTTAGTTCTACATCATACATTTTGACTCCGGTTATATCTGCTTCATTTATGATAGATTGTGATAATATTTCAATGGCCATAATAAAAAGATACGGTGATAACGGACAGCCCTGACGCACACCTCTTTGTATTGAAAAGAATTCTGATAAGTATCCGTTATTTGTTACACAACTTTTTGCATCAGAGTAAAATAGTTTGATCCAATTAAGTATATCATTACCAAAATTAAAATAGTCCAATGTTTTCAAAAAGGTATGTATGTTCAACAGTATCAAATGCTTTTTCGAAGTCTGCGAAAAAAAAGAGACCTGGGGCATCATTTTCGTTAAGATGATCAATTGCTTCGTAAAGAGTTCTAATGTTTTCTCCAATATATCTTCCCTTAAGAAATCCAGTTTGTGAATAATCTATTATTGATGGTAGAACTTTTTTAATTCTATTTGCAATCGTCTTAGATGCTATTTTATAATCTACATTAAGCAATGATATGGGTCTCCAATTTGTTAATATTGATAAGTCGCCCTTTTTCGGTAGTAATGTTATTATTCCTTGTTTTTGCATTTCGCTTAGCGACCCGTTTGTTAATGAATAGTTGAAAGATTCTATATAATACTTTTTTTATATCATTCCAGAATATTTTAAAAAATTTCTACTGTTAGTCCATCGGAGCCTGGGCTTTTATTATTATTCATTTCTTTTAGAGCAGTGCTACATTCATATTCGGAAAGATTACCTTCGCATAGCTGTTTGTTTTCTTCAGATAATTTATTCTGATCGTTGTTTGTAAAAAAATTGTGATTACTATTCTGAACATCTTTTTTGCTATATGCTTTTTATAGTATTCGTTTTGCTCGTGTAATATATCTTCATTTTTCGTGACATTTTTTCCATTTACATTTAATCGGACTATAGTTTTGTTCTCTGCTCGTTTCCTTTCTAAATTTGCAAAATATTTTGTATTTTTTTCATTACCCTCTATATATTCTGCTTTTGATCGTATGATACTTCCTCTTACTTTCTTTTCATGGATGTCCTCTAGACTTTGTTTTTTAGATTGTAATTCTAATAAAGTGGTGTCCGATATATTGTTTGCGTATTCTGTTTCCAGTTGATCTATTTCTTCTATGAGTTTTCTTTCTAACTTTAAATTTATTTTATTTTCTTTCGATGCAAATTTTATTGTTTCATTTCTTATCGTTCCTTTTATAATTTCCCACAATGTGTTAGGATTTGCGTCATTGTTAATATCGGCAATAGCTGTTATATTATCTCTAATTAGTTGTTGGTAATCCGGTTTTAATAGCAGACTATTATTTATTTTAAAGTAGCCAGGTCCCCGTTCATTACAATGGGTTAGTAATTTTATATATATAATCGAATGGTCTGATTTAATTCCTGTAGTGATTTTGCTTTTTGTTATTCTATTTATTATATTCTCCGATATTAGAATAAAGTCCAATCGACAGAATATTGGTGGTTTAGTATTAGAGTGCCATGTGAATTTTTTAGTATTAGGGTTAAGGATTCTCCAGATATCATGTAGATTAAATTTGTTCATAATCGACACTATTTTTTCTCTTGTTTTTTTGTTAGCATCATGTCTACCATTTTTCTTATCAAGGTCGGGATCTAAAATAATATTGAAGTCCCCTCCTATTATTAGCGTATCCTGTTCTACAGATTCTAAATATGTCTCGAAATTTTGATAAAATTGAAAACTATTTTCATTTGGCCATATATGTTAATTAATGTGTATTCTTTGTCGGATATGCTGATTTTAAGAGTTTGAATTCTACCAGTTACAATGTTTTCATAATATACAGTTTCATGGTCCAAACCTGGTTTTATTAGAATACATATACCTTCCTTATTACTGAATTCCCCACTAAAAAAAGCGTCTCCACCCCATTCACTTTCCCACTGTGTTTTGTCATGTATAGTTAAGTGTGCCTCTTGGATGAAGCATATGTCATAATCATTTTCTTTTATCCATTCGAAAAGTTGTAGTCGCTTGACTTTTGACCCCATACCCTTTACATTGAAGCTTCCTATTTTTAAGTCCATATTATTCTATCAATATTAACGTGTATTTAATCAATCACACTACTCACTGACATATAGTTCATCAACGATTCAACAGCCGTGAACAGAACGAGACAGATAAGAGGGGAATGTGAGAGTTGCATCAGTGGAAAATTTTGAACAAGAGTCACCGAATCATCAACTATGAATTATACGTGGCCCTGCCGTTGTGAAAGGAAACCCTATTTTATTTGCCGTCATAAAGATTACATTTGCATTCACATTATTATGTAGATACATGAATAATTATATTTTGCTATTAATTTTAGGTTGTGTTCGATTAGCGCAGAGCCCGACCAACCAGCGCGAGTACGCCGGCTAATCTGGAGCTACTCTCGTCGTTCATAACATGCGAGTTTCCTTCCAAAACAAAAAACAAAACCGACATACTATGTTAAACAATTATGTAGAAACAATGCTAGTTTACATGTTATAACACATATGGCACAACTCTTGATAATTTTCACGACCTGTACAATAGCCATAATAGTGTATACATTGTACATAGTAATATTGTAAACGTTGATGAATTGCATATGTTGTTTTTTTTTCATATTTAATTTTTTCCGTTAGAGATTATAACTTTTTTCTGAATAGTCGGGAGCGCCCCCGAATCACATCACTGAGACGTTATTCTGAGGCGCTTCCAGCTCGCCACCCACAACAGAACAACGAAAATCCACTCAAATTACGCACTTTATCTGGAGCTCCGGTATAGAAAACACTGTATATATGTTGCGTGTGGATATTCTTCCCGTCAAAAAACAACAAAAAACAACATAATATTCCGATTTACAAATTTCATGATGCACAATCCACATACAATAGTTTTGGAGCTAAACATTCAACGGGTATGTGTAAGTCCATGTTGATGTGAAGATTGTATATTACACATTATTGCATATTGTGCTTTCAAGTAAATGCAGCTAAATACCCGTAATTTGCTGGCATGCTATTGTTTATCACTATTATGCATTACTAGTTTACAAAATATACATGTATACACACCAACATATATGTTAGCATACCAACGTGCAGTTCCCACGCCAGATTGTATCAATCTCAGCCTCATTTAGACTGAGAAAGATACCATGGAATGGGTTGCGAAGAGTGTAATATGTCAACACCCAGCGTAAGTCCCACCCTCACACTCGAAAGAGATAGCGAAATCGTGTGAGAATTCATTTTCAAATAAACATTGATTTGTATATTATAAATATTGTTTATAATCGTACTATTTGTTGACATATCTGCTGTAAGTGGATACGAGATGTGTATACATGTGTATGTTGTATTGGTCACTCGCCGTGGTCAAACCTATATATATTCTGTTTTCATATTATGAACATTGGGAGTGTATAGAGACGGTTAATATTTTTGATCATAACACACTAGTGTACTAACTATGCAAATTAGGTAAATAAAACAACAAATGAGGTCACAATAATATTCATATTTTGAAAGGAAAGACAATGATACCAGCTATTGTAAAACAAAAATCATTAAATCTGAATTTTGGGAGTTGCGATGGAAATAAAAGGACAAGAAAAAATTATCATGGATAATCATATTTACCACAAAAAATAAAAAATGAAACTAATTGAAAATTTGATGAAAATATATATTTTCCCATTTAAACATTAACCCTTACAGATTCTTATGGAATGGTAAAAATGATAAAATTAGACGCTCAATCATCATTGGAAAAAAATTAAACGGAGGTTTAGAAATGATTGATATCGAAACATAATACATTATGCGAATAATAGGAAATTAAAGTGGATTAAATCACTGAAATTCATTGATAACGCCAATTGGAAATTTACACCTGCATTCTTTCTTATTCAATATGGTAATCATTTTCTTATATTCAACACGAACCTGGACTCCATCAAATCGTTACCTAATGTACACCTCAGTATTCCTGCATTCTACAAACTTCTTATTGGAATTTGGGAAATTGTTTGTATTGCGTTGAATAAAGAATGCCCAAAAACATTTTTATGATATCCGTATAAACAAATCATTTGGGATAACAAATATATAAAACATAACGGTAAATGCTCAATTTTCAAACGCTGGATAGACACAGACTTTATTTTCATTAACGATATAATTCAGATTGATACCACTCGTATTCTTTCCCGCTTGAAAAATAAGCAAAACTGGATCTCGGAAATTAACACTAAAAAGTGCCTGGAAGATTACTTTGATAACCACAGAGTCCATTCAGACACAAATTAAAACTAGCTTGACTACGGTTTACATAAATAATAAACCATTTGAAAACATCACGAACGAAGAACTATATTATATACTACTGAATTATTTTTTAGAAATATACCATATATCCATAAATACTGGGAACAACAATTTCAGCAGAACATTTCATGGGGATCTTTTTATTATGTCCTAAACAAAGTAGTAATTGATAACCGCGTTAAACAATTTAAATACAAAGCATTACATAGAATTATAGCAACAAATGAAAACCTGTTTACCTGGAAAATCTCAAATAGCCCTAGTTGTAAGCACTGTAATGAAAAAGAAATGTATGATCATTTTTAGCTCGCCTGCACGAAGTGCAGAAGAGCTTATTGCATACCCCCAGCGTCGTCGTCGTCGGCGTCGGCGTCAGCGTCGTCCACAAACTTAACGTTTGGTAAATGTCTGATAACTTCTGTTTCCTTTCATGGAACACCTTGTTATTTCATACATGTATTCCTCAGATGACCCTCTATCATGCTGTAGCAAAGCCATGACCCACCACCCAGCCCTTACCCCAAGGTCAAGGTCACAAACTTGGCACATTCATAAACTTAACGTTGGGTAAATGTCTTATAACTTCTGTTTCCTTTCATGGAACACCTTGTTATTTCATACATGCATTCCTCAGATGACCCTCTATCATGCTGTAGCAAATCCATGACCCACCACCTAGCCCTTACCCCAAGGTCAAGGTCACAAACTTGGCACATTCATAAACTTAACGTTGGGTATATGTCTGATAACTTCTGTTTCCTTTCATGGAACACCTTGTTATTTCATACATGCATTCCTCAGATGACCCTGTATCATGCTGTAGGAAATCCATGACCCACCACCCAGCCCTTACCCCTAGGTCAAGGTTACAAACTTGGAACTTGGCACATTCATAAACTCAACGTTGGGGTAAATTTCTTATAACTTCTGTTTCCGTTCATGGAACACCTTGTTATTTCATACATGCATTCCTCAGATGACCCTCTATCATGCAGTAGCAAATCCATGACCCACCACCCAGCCCTTACCCCAAGGTCAAGGTCACAAACTTGGCACATTCATAAACTTAACGTTGGGTAAATGTCTGATAACTTCTGTTTCCTTTCATGGAACACCTTGTTATTTCATACATGCATTCCTCAGATGACCCTCTATCATGCTGTAGCAAATCCATGACCCATCAACCAGCCCTTATCCCAAGGTCAAGGTCACAAACTTGGCACATTCATAAACTTAACTTTGGGTAAATGTCTGATAACTTCTGTTTCCTTTCATGGAACACCTTGTTATTTCATACATGCATTCCTCAGATGACCCTCTATCAAGCTGTAGGAAATCCATGACCCACCACCCAGTCCTTACCCCAAGGTCAAGGTTACAAACTTGGAACTTGGCACATTCATAAACTTAACGTTGGGGTAAATGTCTTATAACATCTGTTTCCTTTCATGGAACGCCTTGATATTTCATACATGCATTCATCTGATGATACTCTATCGTGCTATAGCAATTCCATGACCCACCGCCCACCCCTTACCCCAAGGTCAAGGTCACAAACTTGACACATTCATAAACTTAACGTTGGGGTAAATGTCTGATAACAACTGTTTCCTTTGATGGAACGCCTTGATATTTCATACATACATTCTTCAGATCACCCTCTATCATGCTGTAGCAAATTCACAACCCACCACCTAACCCTTACCCCAAGGTCAAGGTCACAAACGTAGCATGTTCATAAACTTTACATTTGGGTAAATGTTGTGTAACGTCCGTTTCTTTACACTTTGAACGCTTTGATATTTCATACATGCATTCATCTGATGATCCTCTATTGTGCTACAGCAAATCCATGACCCACCCCACCCCTTTCCCCAAGATCAACATCATAAACGTAACGTTGGAGTAAATGTCTTTTTATAACTTCTGTTTCTTTACCAATGTTTACAGGGAACACCTTCATATTTCATACATGCATTCATCTGATGATACTCTATTGTGCTACAGCAAATCCATGACCCACCCCCCCCCCCACCCCTTTCGCCAAGGCCAAGGTCACAAATTAGCACATTTATACATTTATACATGCATTCCTCATGTGAATAGCTATCATGCTATAGAAAATCACCAACTTAGTGTGTTCATAAATTTAACGCTGGGTTAAATTTTGTTTTCCTTCTCTTTTCAGGGAGCGCATTGATATTTCATACATGCATTCATCTTAATATGCTATATCATGCTATATCAAATCCATGACCCACATTCCACCACTGACCTGAATGTCAAGGTCCACCGCACACCCCTTATCCCAAGGTCAAGTTATATAATATTCATGTTTTTTATACAACTGTGACAAGTTTGAATGAAGTCTGCCAACAGGCGAGCTTCGTTGTCTTCTGACAACTCTTCTTTCATTACATGTAGGTATCTGAATGAATTTTGGACAAATATATCCAAAATATTCCGAAAATGTGGAATTGACAAATCAATCAGTTCGCTTGAGTTTCTTATCCTGGGATACAAAATTCAGCTTAAGGAATATGAATATATTAATATTATACTATGTCACATTTCGTATTGTATATACAAAACACACTTTATTACTGAAGCAAGAACTCGTAAATCGAATATGTTAAAGCTATTATACTATGACTTATTGATAGTCTCAAAAGTTCTTGAAAACCGTCAGAAGAATTCTTCTGTTTTCAATAATTATTTTAAAAACTTGAAAGTCGTAATGTAGTATGATATACTTTATTATGTGTTTACCGGAATAATTATGTAAACTTGAACATGTAAACAGTCAAGGTGGGCGCTGACCCGCGTGTGCATCACGCACACTCTGATATGCGTCTACATTGCTTGATATATCTGAGAATAATCAATAAATACCGCCATATTCGTTGCATGTATTGTTTAGGTAAATATTACCATTACAGCGCTGAATTATTTTTCGTCGGCTGTTTATTTTAATTTCCATTTTTTCTTTAATAGAACATGAGTTTGCAGCACTTGAGAATCATCTCCACTGGAAACGATTCTGGAGTCCTGCTGGGCCATGTTTTTTTGTGCTGTTGAGATATATGAAACAATAGCAGACGACAATGTTCGTCTCCCGCATTCAAAAGGTTGAACAATATCATGAGCAACAATATATACATGCAAATGTTTATTATACACTGTTTGTTGTACAGAGCAAATACCACGCCTGATATCAATTTAATAAAAACATAAGAAATTCACAGAGTAGACTACGACCAGACTACACGTCCGTGTATTCTGATCAATGTCCACAATGACTGTCTTTCATGATGCAGAATTAAGTTGATCATCGAATATCAAGAGAGCATCATAATATGATCCAATACACTGACTGTGGATATGAAAACATAACCAGAATAGGCTCTGATCAGCCTGCACATCTGTGCAGTCTGATCATAACTCACACTACATGCAAATATGTAATACAAATCAAACTACTACTGACTGTTAGACAGACAATCAGAGTATATTCTGACCAGCATGTATGTATGTATGTACGTACTGGTCGGAACCACACTGCTTATCGCTAACATTGATATTAACGGACAACTTACTTCTAGACTTACAAAATGTATGTTTTACATGTTTGTTGCTTGTTATAAAATAATAAAAGGATTTTCTATAGGCAATTCAAAAGAAAAAAAATGAAAAAAACGTATTCATTTTCATATGTGCTGTGACTGGAATAATTGTGCTTATGGATTTTGCGACCAGTGCAGCTCCAATCATCCGCGCAATCTGATCAGTGCAATATACAATCAATACTAATCGTTACCAGGCTACATGAGTGCGCAATTTGCGCTACACTGGTCAAAAACCCGATACGCCCCATTTCCCCAGTCACTGCCACATATCATGTGTACGCTACATCACAGATGGGCCTGGGTCAACAGCCTCGGCTACAGGACCAGTCGTGGGAGCGTCAGTAGCAGCACTGATTGTCATCGCTCTCGTTGTTGGCCTCTTTGTCCTCCACAGAAAAGGATACTCCATCAGGAAGTCATGTGAGTTATGTGTTATACATGCGGGATACTTCATCATAGTCATGTGAGTTATGTGTTATACATGCGGGATACTTCATCATAGTCATGTGAGTTATGTGTTATACATGGCGGTACTCCTTCATGAAGCCATGTGAGTCATGTGCTATACGTGCGGGATACTCCATCATGGAGCGATATGAGTTATGTATTATACATGGCGGTACTCCATCATGAAGCCATGCGAGTTAAGTGTTATATATGCGGGGTACTCCATCATGAAGTCATGCGAGTTATGTGCTATACATGCGGGATACTATATCATGAAGCCATGTGAGTTATGTGTTGCACATGCGGGATACTATATCATGAAGCCATGTGAGTTATGTGCTATACACATGCGGGATACTCCATCATAGAGCCATGTGAGTTATGTGTTACACATTCGGGATTTAGCCGTGTAAACTGGTTGGAATTGACGCATTGTTTCAGTGTTCTGTTCTATTGTCCGATTCTGCTGAGGATACAAGAATAAATGTTATCATTTCGGCTGGGGTGTCCGCATCTGCACTGTCTGATCAGGACCAGCACTTTTTGTCCTTCCATCAATGAAACACCCGGCATGCTTCTAACAAGCAACATAAATCGTTGTAAAGCTACAGGAGTGTGCTATTTTACCAGAAC
The DNA here is from genome assembly GCA_029237695.1 of Conchocele bisecta. Classification (NCBI taxonomy): domain Eukaryota; kingdom Metazoa; phylum Mollusca; class Bivalvia; order Lucinida; family Thyasiridae; genus Conchocele; species Conchocele bisecta. Next base: position 18,696,532 of record CM055270.1, on the reverse strand, counting down.
TTACAATGGTCACAAATCATAAAGGCCTCATTAAACATGTCTCATTAATTGCTGTTGTATTGTAAATTCCACAGGTAAGAAGAAGAACAAGGACAGGTGAGTCCAGGAGACGATGTCAATGTTTCCCTAAATACCAACTGCCTTTCTCCAAAGGACAATACAGACGCTCGCTAAAACAACGTGTACATTGAACGGATTTCATTTCGGGGTTTGCACTCGATACTTTATGGAAAGAGAACAGTATATTCACTATTTCTTGGGCGTAAGCCGCTATTGTCTTACTATATATATCGATAAAACATATGTGTTTCTTTATTTATGATTTAAATATGACAAGTAATTAAATGCCACTTTAAACATTTAATACCTGTCAGATTCAAGAGAGTTTCGCATCATTCTAGGCTTGGTAATTATAGAACATTTACCTTTCATTTCAGCGATCATGCGTATGAAAACGGTATGGAGGCCCGTGGTCAACATGGTAGGTAACACAAATGTAACAGCCGAGATGATGTAGAGCAACTAGGCCCCTGGATGTCATTGGATGAGAAAAAACTTACACTGTGTGCGACCATCATAGCCTGCCCATTTGCTTGGCCATGCTGTAAATGTAGTACCGTCCATTTTCTCAGCCGTATGCCAATATGTGGTGACTGGACATGTACTGCTTATTTCCTTAATCAACAATAACTAACGATATACCTATCATTTTAGCTATTATATGTTCGAAGTCGAAAACTACTGTCACCACGCTGGCGTCGTTCATGCTGTCGTTCAGATTCTTGAACAACTACGTTGTCATGTGTCACTTGATAATACAGTCCTACTTGCATCATTCAACAGACGCCACTGAATGAGATAACGGTTATGCAACTAAATCCTTCATTGACGATTTCCTTCCACAAATGCTGGCCTGTTGATGAGCATTACCCAGTGCATCCACATTGCATCATTCACCATGACATACAGACCTCCATGTGAGCTTAACCCTTTCAACCCTATGTAACTGGAATGACCATGATACAATAATTTTTTTCCCACCAATCCAATCGTCGCATACTTATTTTCTGGTAAGTCCATTTATGAAAACGGGGTGTTTTTGTTCTATAACATATGAAAATTACTTTCAAAAAGTGCATATCCTGATGAGACGGCTCGTTACGAGCCGGCTCATCTGGATCTGTACTGTTTTCATAAACCGCTATAGCGGGTTTTCGGGTTCAAAGAGTTAAACAATATCGTCTGCTAGAATGACATGCTATTTCTTTAATGACTATCCATGAATTACCGTGTTTTACCAGTGAAATCGAAATCCATCTTACACCCGTGAAATACCAGATTCGCCGTGAAATATCGATTTCGAAAACTCACTGCTTTGCCCGAACTACTTTCTTAGGCTCCGCCCATTGTACTTATATGGAATAAACTATGTTTAAAGTAAATTAGGCCCGCCCAACTGGGGAATTTTAGTAGTTGCATGATTATGTCCCTTGTACACCGGCGATTAGCTCCCTTGCTGGATGCGCGCATCGAGCAACATTTGTTATCTGCTACCGAAGGAGGAAGGATGAAATCGCGGAACTGGACAATTTGCTTTCGCAAATAGATACGAATTAAACATGAGGACCCTCAATAACACCATTGCCCAACATTTAGCATGTTTAGTAAAAAAAGATTAATGGCAATCAAAATAACAAATAAAACTTGAATTGAATATCTTAAAATATCCAGCAATCTTTATTCTTGATCTTGAAATTCTCTGTGATCAATCAGGTGCATTGTATCTATGTTTGTAACATAATTGTTCTACTTTATATTCAAAAGAACAGTCGCCCCAAGAACAGACATTTTCAACATGTACGACAATGTTGACATTTTCTGTGTAATCCATGGAATTCCATTATAATTGTTAATCTTCATTCTTGATGTTGAAATTCTCCGTGCTGAATCAGGTGCTTGTATCTATGCTTGCGACACAACTGTTCAACTTTATATTCAAAAGAACAGTCGCCCCAAGAACTGGACATTTGCAACCTGTACGACAACGTTGACATTTTCTGTGTAATCCATGGAATTCCATTAGAATTGTTAATCTTCATTCTTGATCTTGAAATTCTCCGTGATGAATCAGGTGCTTGTATCTATGCTTGCGACACAACTGTTCTACTTTAAATTCAAAAGAACAGTCGCCCCAAGAACGGACATTTGCAACCTGTACGACAACGTTGACATTTTCTGTAATCCACCAGAGCTAGACACTGAAAATTTTTTCAGAATTCTGTCATTTATCCTAAATCTCTATGCTACAGAAGTCAGAGAAAAGCATGTCAAATTTAACTCTTTGAATGCTAGTGGTGAAAATAACCTCCAAATACATCGTGCACTTTCATTATTTTCAGAGAGCAATAAGTAAACAAACATCTTCAATTTAACTAGTTGCGAACTGTAACTTGCAATCTACTCCCCGCACCGTCCGTGGCCACAGTTATGATTCCACTCGTAAGCCTTCTCTGCAGAATTGCGAATCAGGTCCGATTCGCACTTTAGCAGTTAATTGTGAAAGATTTTATATATTTTTGAACTGAAATGAGTGTTAATATTATGAAAATAATTAACATATTCAAGTACTTATGACATAAATGTACATATGTAGTTGATCTGATAAGTAAATTTAAGCTATTATCAACAAGTGATCCAGTCAGCGGCAGCCAAATTCCAACACGTAAAAGTTAAGATGGAGTCCATTTTTTGTAAAGGCCAAAAATAATTGTCTAAACCTTCTACAATAGTAAAATTTGTTTCAGAATTATTAGTAATTATTACTTTTATAATACTATTACTAATATTTTTTTCAGATGGAAATTCTGAAAATAATATGTCACAATTAACTGCTAAAATGCGAGTCAGATCTGATTCGCTATTCTGCAGAGAAGACATATGAGTGGAATCGTAACTCAGCCTACGGATGGTACAAGAGTAGAATGCAAGTTACCGTTCGCAACTACATTTTGACAGGATGTCTCAAAAAGAAAGATAAAATACACCGAGAGTTGTCCACATAGCAGTTATTTCAGTTTGAAAAATCGAAACAGAGTGCTACACAAAGAGCAAAAATAATGAAAATCAACTTGAGAATTAACAATTAATTAATTTTAATTTTATTATTGTTCCTTTCAGTGCCAGAATAAAAACTGATCCAAAGTTGACCGATGATGGCGTGCCACAAAATCTAATAATACAAAAAAAATTCTAACAGTTTATTTAAACAACTGCAGCCATTTGAACACTTATGCAAACAAGAAACATCTCCGACATACTTTGTAACCAACAAAAAACAGAATCTAAAATACAGCATCCGAGAAAACACACCCCACCCACCTACTTTACACATGTCGCACGAATGAATATTATTATTAATCAAGGCGCCAACCAGTCTCTCATCTCTCCAGGATTGTTTGTTCATCCAACATTCAACGGAAATGTTAGCTTCACGTTTTCGAACCAGTCGCTATCCAAAAAAAATACCACGAATCCTGACCGTTGTTTCTAAAAATTATGGCGACATCAGTTTTCGTAACACGATATGCTTATCCACTTCATTCCTCGTCTGTGATCCTTGTCAAAGACTAAAGCACTACAGCGACAGTGCATAGGGAATGTGTGCAGGCATCCAATTCTGTTAAAAACACTGTTAAACAACTTGTGACACTATTCTCGTTAGTTGGAATGAACATAACATACAAGATGGCGGCACTTTCCGTTTTCTCGCCTCATTATATATTCATGATTATATATCATGTAACATATTATTCCGCACTTTGCTGTTGCCATGGTGTTTTTTTTTGCGTAGAAAATCCATAAAGTATACACATCGAATTGTTAATTTATGTTAAAGCGTATTCAGTTTTTCATATTAATATGATTAGTATCTTCTATAGACACTGGATAGTTCTGTTAGTGATAAATCTCCTCCACAAAAATGTAACTACTTTGTAATGCGGCGTGTCAAAGACAAAATTGGGATTTGAGGCACCCCACGGGTTACGACTGAAACTGGAGGTATCTAGCGGGAACATAAAATAATTAAATAATGCAAAATCGGTAAAAGGGGCGTTATATAGTCATAAAAGAAATAGAATATTTGTTTTCTTCAGTGTAAGATCGATTTTATTTCATCTCGTGGACGAAAAATGTCGGATTTTCACTCGTGGCTTCGCCACTCGTGAAAATCCGACATTTTTCGTCCACTCGATGAAATAAAATTCGATCTTACACTGAAGAAAACAAATATCCTCTATTTAATCATACTTAGCAGGAATCCGGTGTCGTCAATAAAATCATGCTGGACAAGGTGGTCATGATTAAGGGCCATTGAGTGCACAAGTGTCAAGATGTATTCTCTAATGGTGGTTGTTATATTGTGTTGTAGTATTGTGTCCTTGACAATCAAGTCGTGGATGTCTCAAGTAAGATCAAGATGTTCTCTCTTATACTATTTAATATGGTGTGTGGCTTCAGCCGCTGTGAGAGCTATATATACATACAGGATAGATTACATGGTATAGAATGGCTACATGTCTAAGCAAATACAATATGTTACATCTCCCTCGTTTTGACAATAACTAAATATAATTAAGTCATTTTGAACACAACTAGTGTGGCAGTGGCTTAAAACAAATTATTATTTTCATTCACCAGACAGTCCCTTTAACCATGTTAACAGTTTACATTTCAACGCTGTAATGAACTAGCGGAGAATGAGCGTTTTAATCTTGTAATCTGTCATTGTCTGTGTTCATGTTTTGTTTCAACAACATGCCACAATCTATTTCCACCAATTATCACCAGCAAACAATTTATTTTGCTTCACCTCTCTGCCTGATCTTGTTACATATCTCCTAGTGGGTGTTGCCGGACTTGAGCGAGTTATGGCCGGGCCTTGTTCACGAGAATTGTGAACTTGCTGGGAGGTATGTGCAATTGGTTGGCTGTCTTGTGCACACGGTGTTTGTGTGTGGTGCAAAATATTTGCTGATATATCCTCACTGTCAATATGTCTGTTCATTTGTTTGTCGGCCGTCTGGTTTATGAAACGCCGGTTTCGTCGGTATGTGCCACCGTCGGACGTTTCTAGGAAATACGAACTATTGTTGTGTTTACGTGTAATAACGGCTGGTTGCCAAACTTTCCCCATTTGTACATAAACGCGATCTCGTACGTCCAATGGGTCAAGTGGTTTCGACGTTTTATCGTAATACTGTTTCTGTTTTACATGAGCTTTCTGCATTTTCTCACGCGCAACATTGTGGCTGACCGGCTTTGGCTGTAATTGCTCATTTGTTGTCGGCAATACTGATCGTAATCGTCTTGACATTAGAAGCTGACTGGGCGAATAACCACAACTTTGCAAAGGCGTATTTCTGTATTCCAAAATCGCCAAATACGGATCACGATTGTCGGCTTTGCATTTCTCGAAAATTCGCTTTACAGTTTGAACAGTGTTTTCGGCTAGTCCATTCGATTGGCTATATAGTGGTGAGCTCGTTTCGTGCTTAAAGTTCCACTCAACGCGCAAACTCGGCAAATTGCTCTGATGCATACTGCGGGCCGTTGTCACTCTTGACAACTCGAGCTTGACCGTGTCGTGCAAGGTGCGTTTTCATTTTCCGTATGACGTCTATACTCTTGGTGCCTTGGAGCAAGTCTACCTCAAAGAATTTCGAATAGTAATCAACGCACACGAGATATGTTTGGTTGTCCCACGTAAACAAATCTGTTCCAATTACTTCCCACGGTCGCCGGGGAACGTCATGGGAAAACATGGGCTCTTTCGTGTTTGATCTGCTAAACTTTTGACATATTTTACAGCGCAGAACATACTGTGTTATTTCGTTTATCATTTTCGGCCAGAACATAATATCACGAGCGCGGCTTGTGCTTTTTCCCACGCCCATGTGACCGATATGGACGGAACTTATCATGTCTTCTGTCATAGATTTCGGGATCAGGAGGTTCTGTCCGCGATATATGATACCGTCATACACGCATAGCTCGTCTCTGTGGTTCCAATAGTCAGTGATCGCCTGCGGGAAATCATTGCGTTTATCAGGCCAACCGTCTAATATCACCCTGATAAGTGTCTGGAATTGCGCATCACAACTTGTAGCTTGTCGGATTTCGTCTAATTTATTGTCTCCTACAACAACCAGACTTGATCTGACTGTGTGAACATGCAAGTCCAAGCCAGCATCTATGTCGGACTGTGTGTCGCTCAAGCACTGTCGCGAAAGTGTGTCTGCCACAGGCACGTCCTTGCCAGGCACGTGTTGCACGTCCATGTCATACTGTTGTAACGTCAGTCGCATGCGCTGCAGCCTAGCTGGCGACGCAATCAGTGGTTTCTTCATGATTGCGGCAAGCGGTTTATGGTCATTCTGTACGTGCACATGTCTGCCATACACATAGTGGTGGAAATGTTTGAACCCTACCACAATGCTCAGCAATTCTTTCTCGATTTGTGCATATGCCATCTGGGTTTGCGTTAACGATTTTGATGCGTACGCTATTGGCCTGCCATCCTGTAGCAATGTACAACCAATACCATGCTTTGAAGCGTCAGTTTGAAGTGTCAACGGTTTCTTTGGATCAAAGAAGGCTAATACTGGACTACGCGTAATGACCGATTTTACCTTGTCCAGTGCTTCGTCCTGCGGTCTGTCCCATGAGAACTCTACATCCTGCTTCAGCAAGTCTCGTAATGGAGCTGTGATTTCCGACAGATTTGGCGCAAACTTGGTAAGGTAGTTCACCATACCAAGAATGGTCTCTAGTTCTTTGCGGTTATGTGATGCTGGCATCATTTCGATGGCCTTGACCTTGCCTGTGTCAGGTTTCAAACCCTCGACGCTTATGACATGACCGAAATACGGTACTTCAGTCAGTCCGAACTTACATTTCTCTGCGTTCATTTTAATGCCACTTGCCCGTGCTCGGGTCAGAACATTGCGTAAGTTTCTGTCATGTTCTGCTTTATCCTTACCAAATACAAGAATGTCGTCCAATATCACGAGGACTCCATTAAGACCCTCAAATGTTTCGTCCATTTTCATTTGAAACTCGTCTTGTGCCACTTTGATGCCAAATGGCATGCGTAAGAAACGGTAGCGACCGAATGGTGAGTTAAACACCGTGTAATATGACGACTCGTCGTCAAGGCGAATACTCCAATATCCTGATTTTGCGTCAAGGACGCTGAAAACTGACGCACCCGAAAGTTGAGAAACGACGTCGTCCAATGTTCGAGTCGGATAATGTGGACGTAACAGTGCCTCGTTTAGCATTTTCGGGTCTAGGCATATTCTCAAGTGGCCAGATCTCGGTTTCTCGACCACAACGAGCGAATTAACCCACTCTGTAGGTCGTGTGACCTTGGATATAATTGCCTGTTTCTCCATGTTCTGGAGCTCGGATTTCAAACGAGATTTCATTGCAAGTGGCACGCGCCGCGGCGGATTGATAACAGGTACAGCGTCCGGCTTCAAGTGTAGTTTACATGTACCGGGAAATAAGCCAACTCCCTGGAAAACGTCCTTAAACTCTGTAATGACGTCCGCTGTACGGTCCGTCTCAGTCTGTGCGTCAGTCCGGGCATTGTCGGCTGTGTCAAGTGAGTATATCAGCTTGATGAGACCTAGCTCTACTGAGGAGTGGTGGTGCGTTTGTGTCTACCACATAGAACATGGGCTTGGCTGACTTTGCATTGTGCGAGCAATGTAGTGTAATACTGCCAATGACATGCAGTTGATTACCCGTACATGATGATAACTGTTTACGAGGGGCTGCTAATGGGTGTTTGATATTCAAATCATAGAACATTTGTTTTGGTATGATGTTGACTTGCGACCCAATGTCGATCTTAAATTTCATTTGTTTATTGGATGGACCAAGGGTAACATGTGCAAACGCTTGATCAGGCTTAGAGGTAGAAACAAAAGAAGTTGTTACCGTGTCAACGTAGAAGTTTGAGCCTTCTTCGCCAGATGAACATGAATCGTCTTGGTCAACATTAACTCCGTATACGTTTTGTCCCGATCTGCACATGTCTTTAAAGTGGTTAAGTTTGCCACATTTGTAACATGTTTTTCCTCTTGCAGGGCACTGTTTGCGTGAATGTTTATCACCACCACAGTTCTTACACTGGAGTTTCGTCCTCGCGGGTTGGTCTTTTTATTTTCTTCTGTGACGGCATCCGTGGCGTCATGCTCCCTTCTGTGGCCCCTGATATTGTGCGCTGCTTTTTCCTGTGGCACCCCGGGTTTGTGCGTATCCCGACGGCTGGTTATTATGCGCAGTGTATATCTTTTTGTTGTGACGTGCGTTCGTCGGCCTTCCACCTTTTATATAACTGACGTCTGGTGGGTCTCTTGGAGACATCGTCTGTAGTTGCGTCACGGCGTATTCGTGACTCTGCGCGATTTGTATCGTATTTTCAAGGGTTAGATCCGCACCCACGTTAACTAATTTTTCTCGCACTCGCTTCGAGCTGGTGCCGAATACGATCATATCCCTGATCATTTCATCTGTATTCGCAAAATTGCAGTCCCTTGCAGCTATGCGCAATTTTGTGAGAAAAGTCTCAATGTTGGCATCATCTTGTGTGATGTTGTAAAACTTATAACGCGCAAATATTGGATTGAGCTTTGGCTGCACGTGCGATCTGTATCGATCGTAGTAGGTCTTCAGCAGTTTTTTGTCAGCGTCTGATATGCCTGTCCATGTGCTATGAATTTCTCTACCTTGGTCGCCAACCAAAATGCAGGAGATATGACACCTGTTCTTCTTCGGATTTCGATTTGAGCGGTCCCGTAAACACCAGTTTGACGTGCTGCTCAAATTTGTCCCATGCATCCGGTAGGTTTGTATCGTCCCAGTGCATCACAGGCGGTGGAATTCCAGCTAACTCCATGTTTGGTAATAACTTTGTGACGTGTATGAATCCTTTTTGAGTTAAACTGTGACTAAATTCTTTAAAATCCCACTTCTGACACCATGTTATATTGTGTTGTAGTATTGTGTCCTTGACAATCAAGTCGTGGATGTCTCAAGTAAGAGCAAGATGTTCTCTCTAATACTATTTAATATGGTGTGTGGCTTCAGCCGCTGTGACAGCTATATATACATTCAGGATAGATTACATGGTATAGAATGGCTACATGTCTAAGCAAATACAATATGTTACAGTGGTATTTTAATATTTTTCGACCATCTTGAATGTATCGTAATACTTAACGATAATAACATCGTACAAACGTGAATTGATATGTACACCATGTGTTACATAAAAGTGTTTCTCTGGATTGTATTTCTAAATCATAAATGTTTTCTCATGCAGTATACATATGCATGGTTCATCCAATGCCCTATCAATTGGCTGTCTTAAATGTAAGTAAGACTGCATAGATTGGTTGATAAACGTTCATATATATAACTGGAAACGTGATTAAGGACCCGTTCTATACTGATCATCGTTTGATTCAAAGATAATAGCTTCGTAAATGTGATAGAAGATAAGTACAACATATATGTGAATACTGCCTCGTTACGTATCCTATACGGCACATGGAGAAGCGAAGTCGGCTGGCTTTGTGTGTTCCAGCCATCAACCAGTTCCACCTGTTCTGCCGTTTGAACAAAGAACTCAAAATGTGAAGTAGAACATATGATATAGTATAGCTAATCACATGTATTACAGCCCGGAGAAACGGATTGCTAACAATTGTATTGTACCAAACTGTAAAATATGTCAGTTCTGAACAGGTTTCTGCCTGTATTTTTTAACAACATGAACCACCATTATAAGTAAGCCTCATACACAGAAAATCGGACAGTGTATCACATTTACTTGGCAAACGACACAACACGTACCATATATACTCACTACTGTACTCTGTTATTAGCTGTCAAATCAAGTGACAAGGAAGCAGTTACTTGAGTGTATTGTCCCTAGTGTCTACTCACCTACTATGCAAGTAAATATGGCTTTACCTATGGGTAATGTGTACACTAGCATGGTCTGTGAATCAAATTGAAAAGTTCACACATCAAAATTTATTTTAAGATTGATGTGACAAATGCTCAGATATATCGTCTTTTGTATAGTTTGCTGACATACTATGTATAGTTTGCCGTTGTCATATCTGTCTATTATGTATTTCACCAACTTTTATTTGGTTTACTGTCATATTATTTGCTGTATGTGTCGAACGCACGAACTGGTGAAACTGTACGATGGCTTGTACATACACAGATGGCGGAGATGGCAACTCAATGCTCCATAAAGTATACAGTAACAAGACAATATTCACATATGTAATATTTTATATCACGTCACTCTTATGAAGCAATTATCTTTAAAATCAAGTGTATCTATCTATGACCTAATACCTTAGCAGTTAACACCAATGTGTCGTCATTGTAAAGTTACTAGATATGTTGAATAATCATGAACTGACGTCACCACATAATAAGGAAAGTGGGTATTGTTTGGGCAGGTCTTGGAGCCTTGCCCAGATCACAGATGGGTAAACTTACGTTGAGACGTGGCATATGATATCTACGTCAGAATTACAGAGGCGGAGCTATTGTACAACTTCTGTAAAATCCTAAAATACCAAATCAGTCCTGGATTTGAGAGATGAGAAGCAACAGCTCTGAAATGTGGCTTTTGGCAGCAAGGTTGGTCAAATTTAAGTATATTATCAGAAAGAAGTTAAGAAGCAATTATTTATAAGCCCACCATGTAGTTTATTTATTTTTTTGATAATCTGGAATCTGGACATGTGTTGCGCAATTCACATCTGTGTCGCACATGTCCCCTCAACAGCTTAGAAGGTGTAACACAATTACATGTTCCACCCATCGGCTAGTCTGCACATTTTATAGAGAATCCCAGGCTCGTGTCTTTTGATATCCAGTTTATCAGGCAAGGTTAGGAAACGCGTAGGAATTCAAAGGAATACCATTTCCAAGCCGAGCCTGATATATTTTGATATCAAAATACACTAGCATTGTATACTATTGATCAGGTAACATTTTTGCCTACATAAAGATCAATTATGGCGGGGTTTGTTCTCGAGAAAATAACGCGGAATTGTATCCGTTGCGTAATTCCACTGACGTAATCCGGTAACGTCATGTGACGCCGTTCGACCCGGTACGTATTCGGCCAAGAAGAAGTTCGTTCCTGATAAATGAACGTACATGTCGTGCCCTACTAACGATATGCAAAACGGTGCACTAAGTGTTATTTGTGTTTCAGCAATGTTTCGAGTCCAGGCAGCGTCCACGGCACTGCATGGAGGGTAAGGAAACCAACAAATATTTTACTATAACTGGATAAATGGGGTTTATGGGATGTGTGACCAGTGTATTTCCTGTTCAAATAGTACAGCCCTGTAGCCTGATAAGGATCTATATTGCTTGTTAGAAACATAACGGGGGTTTCCTTGATGGAATGGCGAACAATGCAGAACCTGATAAGACTGTGCGGATGCTCAGGCTGGTCTGAATCTACAAATATCGTATTGCCATTGTTTCCAAATACATGAATACAGCAATTGAAACCAAGCAGCATGAATGACTGCTCAGGCTCAGCCAATGCAAATACTTGATTACGATCTGAAATTGCCAATAGACGTTCAGAAACGTTGACAACAAGGTAAGATTAACACAGTCAGGTGTGTAGTCCACATGTAGTATATCACACAAGCCTCGAGGTCCACTTTTTTAGCCTCGAGGTCCTCTTTTTTAGACCCCCCCCCCTAGATACCTCAGGCCCCTTGGGCCTTCGAAACGACCCCCCCTCTT
>CM055270.1:18634530-18684167 GCA_029237695.1 Conchocele bisecta | reverse complement strand
CAAATGCATTATTGATTTTCTTCCTTATTAAATAGGAAACAAAGGATAAAAAAAAATAAAAAACAAAGAAATTTAAAAATTATGGGGCTGTGACCTAGGGGTTAGAACACCTGACTTCCAATCCGGCGGTTGTGGGATCAAACCTCGCATTAGGCACCAAAAATACTTTCATTGTTCCATCCCACTGATATGCCGGATGAGACTTTAAACTGTGGTCCCGTCTCTATATGACCCTAGCTGTTGGTGGGACGTTAAACCCTTTCACTTTCACTTTTCATATAATACACTGGTCAATAATAATTGTTTATGATAGTGTGTAAAATGCCCTTGACAATATAAATTTATGTATGTTTTATTGCTCGATTTTCAACTTCACTCTTTGCATGCTGTGAAACTTGTGGGCTATAAATAGTTCAAAACTAGCGGACAAGAATTCATCATATTTCCTTGTATTTCTCCCCGTAAATATCACGAGGACTCAATTCTAATGACATTTCAAGACATATTTACAGAGAGAAATAAAACATATACTCCCAATTCGTTTGGCGGATATTTTCGCCGCTAGCATGTAAGGAGTTAAGGGTACTTTAATATACATTAGCATAGATATATATCCCGATTTGAGGTTCATATTACAGACTAGGATAATTTTAGTCATGGAAAAGTTAAGGCTGACATTCAGAGTTTATTAACTCTTAGCATGCGGGAATTTGTCGTAATTCGTAATTTGTCGTCTGCTATTGTTTCCAATTTTGTCTTCATTCTGAATACAAATAATGTTTGGCAGCACTGTAGAATCAATTCCATTGGAATTGATTCTAAAGTGCTGCCAAACCTTGTTTTTATTGCGAATTTATATACAAAATATGAAACAACAGCAGACGGCAATTTTCGTTTCCCACATTCTCAGGGTTAATTTGCAGCAAACACAATGTAGTTTCAAAATTACCAATTTGTCTCAAATTTATTTTTTTATTTTCATGTATCGCGGTCATTTTTCATTTATTTTCATATATAGCAAGTCATTTTTCATTGATTTTCATATATCGTGGCAGTCATCTATCAATTTGCATGAAACTTCATTAATTAATTTTTTTTTCTTCAGTATTTCACACATTATGGTGACGTGAATTTCAGAAATATAATTTTTTTATATTTCAGGTGATATTTGCATGACCTGCATGATTTTAATGAAATAGAAAATGGTTCTACGCCGGTTTGTAGAAATCTTAGTTTGTTTAACACTTACAATGCTGAATTAAAATTTTGTCGTCAAAATTGTCGTGTTTAGTTTTTTATTTCCCTTTTTTTCTCATCTAAACCATGTTTTGACAACACTTTACAATCATTTCTAATGGAAATGATTCTATAGTGTTGTCAAACCATTTTTTTATTGAGAAAGAAGACAAAACAGAAATCAACAGCAGACAACATTTGACGTTTCCTGCATTCCATGTATGACACTGTTTTACTGCAGTAACCGTATATTACTGTTAGGTTACGGATGTATACATGTGTTAGCTTTCCATATACATGACTGTAACTAATTGTGATATTCCAACTTTCACAGCCAAGTCGAATCCTTAGAATGCTGAATTACATATGTCATCCCTTGGTTTATTTACCATTTTTAGATGTATGGCAGCACATAAGAATCGTCTGCCAAAACAATTTTTTCTAAGGAAATAAAACAATACTGAAAAATAGCAGATGACAATATTAGTTTCTCACCTTTTAAGGGTTAACCCTTCCTGTTTGACAGGAAATTGGCCGTCCTGCCTGTTTTATTTTTTTTTGTTTTTCTTTATTTTTGCTTTAATTCATTAGCAAAAAACTGGTTTTGGACAGCACATGAGAATCGTATCCACTGGAGACGATTCTCATGTGCTGTCAAAACCAGGTTTTTGTCGAGAAATATTGAAAATAAAACGTTTCCAGCAGACGACAACATTTAAATTCCAGCGTAGTTAAAAAAGGGTTTAAACCAGAATCATTATTTCTGTTTTCATGTTTTATAACCAGGGTTTTCACATTCTCATCAATTTCATTGGTAGATTATAATATACTTTCTGTTCATGATTGCAAAACGCACAAACAAATCCTGCCGTGCTCATATACCTGAATTACAGAGGCGCCTCTCTGAATCGGACACGCTGGGATGTCCTGTTTAGAGAGATTGCACTGTATCTCAACATATAAGTTCTTTGAAGTTTAATTCGGGAGTTTAATTTGCCACTTACCCGAATGATTTGAGAATTTGCAAACATCTGCGTCTACTGGTGTCACAGTGAATGTTCTCCCTTCAAAATCATCCTACTCACAGCATGATCTGGATCTGTTTTCTGTTACATCAGTATCTTTAACCCTTCCATTACTGAATTAAGTTTTGTCGTCTGCTGTTTATATTCCATGCTCAATTTCCCTCACTAACCTGCACATGAAAATTGTTGTCTGCTGTTGCTATATATTTTGCCTGCTTTCTCGACAAAAACATGATTTGACAGCGCTTTTGAATCATTTTCATTGGATGCTAAACTGCTGTCAAAGCATGTTTTTGGTGAGAAAAATGGGAAAATATAATAAACAGCAGACAATAATTTAATTCAGCAGTGTAAGGGTTAAAAATATAGTTTGACAGCACTTTGTAGAACCATTTTGTAGTGCAAAGTCAAACCACATGGTTATTGTGGGAAAAAAATATACAGCAGACGACAACTTTTATTTCCCATGTTCTAAGCGTGAAACATGCCTGCTATTTCCCCACTTTAAACTACCACATATGGCACAAGGGAGATAATTCAATTTGAATGTTGATAATTGGCTGAGCAGAGTCTATCCTACGATAAACAACAATACATTATTTTAGGCCAAATAGTAGAGCAACAACCTAGTCCTATCTGACAAGGGGGTGGACTGTCACTTAGAACATAGGTTGTGATGTGTCAACATGTTCGTTAAGGTCTCTAGTTTATGAAACCGCTTGTTGCAGTTGTAGGTTCCGTGGGCAAAGGCCTTAAATTCAAGATGGCGTCCAAGATGGCCGCCAAAAAGGATATTAAAACATTTTTTTCCAGAATTTGATCCAACTCTTTGCTAAAAATTGTTAAAATTGTAGATATATACTTTGTAAGAGAACCAGTTGAATATGTTATTAATATCTAAGTTATATTTTTTATTTAATAATTTAAAAAATGTCAAAAATAATGAAAATTTGGCAAAATTTCATAGTCCGAAAAATATGAAAATATATGTATTTATATTCAATTACATTTTATATCATTTCTCAGTCATAGAATGATTGGTGAATCACTTAACATGTTCAGACACATGTACTACATGTATTGATCAAGTTTGAGCTTTGGTAAACATGAACATTGCGTAATGTTAGCATTACCCCACCCACGATCAAATGCGTGTATGTTACTTGTCATGCGGTATGGCGATACATTATTATCTTACAACACAATTTGCAGTATGCCAAACTATTTGCAACAGTCACTAGTTCAAAAGAGTGATACTAATATGATTGTTAGGGCAAATACTTAAATTCCAAATGGTGTCCAAGATGGCCGCCCACAAAATGTGATCAAACTATGAACACATTCAAAATGATGAGTCTGAGAAGCAAACCAAGGTAAATATTTACTGCATATTAAATTGACTAGAAATGGCTAAACATGTGTAGTAATGCCCAGCGGTGGTACATGTTGTTTAAATGCTGTATTCGAATGAGAGTAAGGCGCTGTTTTATTTGTAACGTGTTCGTGCATGTTTTCTGAGTGATGTTTATTGGATTTGTTATAATTCCGCAGATTATATTAAGTGTCTGTTTTTGTATGCGTATACAGGTAATATATATAAGAAAATTAAATAAACGCATCAGAAAACGCATACACTAAAAGAACAAAGCACATAACGAGCACCTAACGCAAACTCATTTTACACATTATTATATCTGTTATATTTCGAAATTTGGCATATTCCATGAAATACAAATGGTGGCTTGTTAGTTCATGTAAATCAACAACACACTATGCGGGAAATGGAATTTGTCACACACTTCAATCAAGTTCCGCAGTCTGTTACACAATTAAACACTACATCGTACGTTATTGGCATGAACTTGTTGCTCACGAGTATAATAGTTTTGTACAGTGGACTTGAACTTTCACTTTGACATTTCAAGTGTCTACGACATACTGCATAGACATGTTTCTCCCTAAACGGCAATCGTATGCAAGTAAATGGTCAAAACTACAGGTGAAGTCAACTATACAATATGGTTATGTAGTGTCCTCATCGGAATCTGTTCCCATATCATCTCCCACAATCGACATAATTGTGTGCACATTAGTGCACATGGACTCATCGGATTCGCCGACACTAGCATCACACTTGCAGGCAGATGTGCATGGTTGATTGTTTACAGAACACGTACATTCATCACCACACACTTCACACTCGCATACCATTTTATTTAACAGTTCGGGAGCAGCAACTGATTGCGACATCAAAACAGGTTTCATGAATTTCCCTTCCTCATCATATTCATATCCATAGTCTGTTGGCAAGGGTAACTCATGTTTGGCATGTAATGCATTTCTCCAAACAAGGAGTTGGTACTCATACAATGTAACAACAAGCTGTTTTCTGTAGGTGGTAGATGTCTTGGCTTGATCGATTATTTTGCCTTCTCTGTACGGAGGTTATTTATAGACCGACAGTCTTTCTTCCCATAAAGAGCACCAACACATGCAGTACATGCACTTGTGTGTTCTTTGCTGATTGGTCCTGGTACTGACCCAAGGTCTGACAAGCATTGGTATGAATCAGCGCTGGTCATCATAATCTTGAACGCTGTTTTCTTTCCTTTGCCAAAAAAAGGAACTACACGTATCACAACCTGTGAGACAGTATATTGGTAGTATAATTCTGATCTGGTGAAAGTTTGTTAACCATTCCATGTACTGGGATAAATCTGGATAAGTCCGTGTGTACGCCCATCCTTCCAGTCCTGAAATTATGTGCTTGGCGTGTATTTCAGAAAAGTGGTGCAGAAGAGGCACCAGTACGTGACATCGGTGTCGTGGCTATGGACAACTACTGTGTCAGCGCCATTATCGGTTTCATATCTTGCATGGAGCAACATCCGCGTGTCTGCTTCCTCTTGGTTCGTGTCTAATGCACTCACCTCAGTCGTGTTATTCACAGTTGTATTTTTGTCTCTATTTCTTCTGTTACATGCGGTCACATCAAAGGCACATCAGTCTGTTGTTAATAAGTTGCATTCAATAACGTATGCACAATGCTTATTTGACACATGCTATCAAATGTGACCAAGCCCCTTTAACACTTGCATTACATATATACAGTGCCACCTGAGTTGGTTTGACAGCAATTATGTCGCTGAAACTCACGAATATCGCAACATTGTGACTTTACGCTATTTACTTTTGACTTTATGCAATTTGCTTCGGCCTTTGAAATTTTCGGAATACTAGCTTAACTAGATGACATTTGACTAAAATGGTGCATTTGATTAGTATTAATCAGCTGTGTCACGGAACGGACAATTCAAAAACACACATTTTTTAATTTACGCCATTTGCTTTTCATGTGAGGCGTGGGAAGGGGGAGGGGGGATTGGGTAGCTATAAAATAGGCTCATGTCACAATATTATTATTGTACACTGACACACTTTCTATTAATGACAATTTGTCACTTGTACATTGTCATGATGATTATTAAATCAACAACATAAATACAACAATTAAATTATGTGGTTTGGTTGTAAAAACGCCCCGCCATCCCCAATTACTGGTATAATTTTATGGACAAGCCATTCGTAGCATATCAACACATACTATGATACCTAGAAAAACTCACACATTACAACATGCTTTGGATACAGGTCAATGAGATACCAATTGTGTTTTAAATCATAACAGTTTATGACTTATTGTTTTATCTGTCATGGAGCAGACAATTGCAAATGGCGTGTTATTTATACAAAGGGAAATAGCTATTACAGTATCCTTACCAGTGAAGCCAATACCATAATACATATGTATATAAATACTTGCAACTTGTCCCTCTTTGCAAATACATGAATATGTATTTTAATTTTACAAACCTACAAGTACAACACTGATTGGAACTTCCAAAAAACAAATACATTTTATCATTTGTCGACCATCTTGGGAGCCATCTTGAATTTGGTTCCTATAGGCCTGCATGCATAATGCTAATTATTGTGAGACAGTTTCATAAACTACATACCATGCGTAACATTGTGGCATATCATTGGTGGAATAAATACATTGGTAAAAGCTCTGCGCACCAATGCATGCGTAATGGCGGAATTTCACTAAAATTTGACCTTTAACATTGGATACGACCTTGACCTTGTGTCACATGTCATCCCTGTTTATTACACATTGTAGATGTTATAGAGGTAAATATATTATCAGCAAACACAGTAACTCTGACTAAAATGGACAAACAAAGTTTTCAATGCATATGTCCAAATGTGGCGGACATACTGGACGCCATCTTGAATATCTCCATGGTTACTAAACACATTTCCAACTTATATACATATTTTTGTTACAAAATGTCTTTCGAGTGTTCTGATATGTCAAAATGTATGTTTTATTTGATAACCTGGATATAAAAAAATATATTTAGGTGGTGGAATAGCGGAAATTTATAAAAAATTGACTTTTGACCTTGGATATGACATTGGCATTGTGTCACATGTCATCCTTTGTTATTCCAAATTGTAGCTGTTATTGTGGTAAACATATTATCAGCAAACATTGGAACACTGACTAAAAGAAAATATTTGTAAAGCGCAATTATTGTTTTCAATGCGTATTCTCAAAAATGGCGCCATCTTGAATTTGAGACCTTCGCCCAGAACTGCAACAAGTGGTTTCATAAACTAGAGACCTTAACGAACATTTTGGTATATCACAACCTATGTTCTAAGAGACAGTTCACCTACTCCTTAAATAAGCCACTTTTGAGCCCATTGTTGCAGTACTAAAAAGTAATGTGTAGAGTTTGATTGCTGTAACCCGACCAGTCCATCAAAATACCACTTAAACCAAAACAAATACATTTGCTGTATTTACTTTCAGATGAAAGGAAGGCACAAAAATGATGTCCCTTTTAAAACAAATTCTGTTAAATAAAAACCTGCATCATATCCCGTTGCTAACATTTGAAATCCACTTACAGTAAACAAATGTTTATTTCACCCTTACACTGCTATATTATTTTGTTGTTGTCTGCTGTTTGTTTTCTATTTTCCATTTGTATCATCAAAAACATGCTTTGACAGCACTTTAGAATAACTTACAAGATTTGACAGCACTTTAGAATCATTTCCATTGTAAATGATTCTGAAGTGCTGTCAAACCATGTTTTTATTGAGAAATAAGGCAAGATATGAAAGCAACAGCAGACGACAATTGTTGTGTGTAGCGAACTAAGGGTTAAGTTAACCTCGACGAAGAACACTCTCCCTTGTATATGTGGTAGTTGCATGTCTAGAGGTTTAAGGTTTGTCTGTCATGCCAATAGTTAACATGAATTATTTCCTAACAGGAAAGGAACCTTTGCATGCTATTAGTTTACTTTTGCCAACTTTCAAATTACATTTTGGGGCTATTGATGCTTCATTGAATTTAATAGATCTTCATGCAGGATACCCATTCACAACTATCTAAATTTACAAACAGTTTTTCTTCTTCGTTTCTCAATGAAAGTATATGTTGTTGCCACTCATTTGAACTGTCTCGACGAGACAGTTCTAATGAGTGGCGACAACATATACTTCTGTGCATGAAAAAAGTAAATATTTAAAATTTTCTGTCAGAAAAAATTAGTATCTTCAGGGTATTGTTTTTAGGTTTCCGGACTGGCAGAATAATTCTGCCATTACTTGATAGCATAGACAAGTCAAATAAACAAATTTCTTTTTCATAATCAGTATTCAGTGTTGGGACCGAGACGGGAAATCCCAGTCTGGCATTGTGATCTCGCCTCATGCTCGGCAGAGCCTCGTCTGAGTTAAAACTAGGATTCGTGAGTCTGGGCCTGAACCTTGTCTTTGATTCTATTTTCTCAAATATTCATAAATGGCCAGTCTGGATCCTACTATCATTGCATGCCTTTTTACTAGGTGGGAAAATATGGAAACAAAATTGTTTTTTTTTTCTGTATTTTATATTCAAAAACATGCTTTGACAGTGCATGAAAATCATTTCTCTATTGTCAAAGCATGTTTATAAACAGAAATAATAACAAATTCATGAAAATGCAGACTAAATAAATAATTGTCCCGCTCTTCCGGGCTAACCCTTACAACGCTGGAAACATAAATCATCATCTGCTGTTTATATTTTGTCTTCTTTCTCAATAAAAATGGTATGACAACACTTTTGAATAATTTCCTTTGAAAATGATTCTAAAGTGTTGTCAATCCATGTTTTTGATGAGAAAAAAGGAAAATAAAATATAATTCAGCAATGTAAGGGTTAAAGTTGCTAACAGCATGTCTATTTCATTAACAAAAACTATTAGTTTATTGGCCCCCAAAACCAAACCTTGAACCTCTGCAGTTAACCTCCAATTAAATAAACATCCTGCATCGTGTATTAACTATCAAAATGGTATTACTGGGCCGGTGTGCATACCATGCACGATTGCGACGCAAATCATCGCTGGCCGAGTTGCAGGACGTTTGTGCATGTGTCTGTACACTTATAGCAGAGCTCCAGATATGATTTGTGCTGAAAGACTATCATAGTCCTTGATTTCAATTTCTATACATATTTTAGTTAACGCCTTCAATTACTGTGAGTATTTTCACTTCAATTTTTGGAAATCAGCATGTATTCAGCTAAAAAAAACACGTGCAAATTGTGATTATTTTACTCACACTTTTGAAAATCAATTGATGTTCTGCTAAAATAAATGCACATCAGTACGTGGCTTATTTAGAGCTCTCTGCAATAGTGTACATACCATGCGGGCCGATTTGCATGGCGTCTGTGCGTGTGTGTGTACACTGGTTGGTGCATGTGTCTCGGCGTCTCTCCTCAGTGGAAACAACCACCACGTCCACCACTACACCACCTTCTACCACAGTCGTAGGGCCGACTGCCAACCCTGTCGTAGATCCCAATGGTAAGTCCACGCTACCGCCCATGCTGGGCATTTTCACTTATCAGGTAACGAGTTTTGTATTTGCCCAATACGAACTGACTAGTAACATACAATTATCGCCTTTTTGTGAGGACCGAAAAAAAAGAAGATAATAATTGTTTTATTTTAAATTGAGAAGTTTTCATGTATGCAATTGGCCAGATGCTGCACCCATGCAAAATTCATGACATGTTGGGGCCCGTTTCACTAAGTTTCGTACAACTAAAATGTTCGTAAGTGCAAAATTAATTTAAGGTTTCGAGATGCACAAAGTATGTGACATTGACCCTGGGCTTAGAAGGGGACGCACGGACGTGGATTTGCCACAGCGCAGTAGAGGACCCTTGGAGCAATGCGTGTGTGAAATATGAAGCAAATGCAAGCAAGGAAACAGAAAATATAGGCCATATTTACCCGAGCGACTGAGCGTTAAGGTTTCGAGATGCACAGAATATGACATTGACCCTGGGCTTAGAAGGGGACGCACGGACGTGGATTTGCCACAGCGCAGTAGAGGACCCTTGGAGCAATGCGTGTGTGAAATATGAAGCAAATGCAAGCAAGGAAACAGAAAATATAGGCCAATATTTACCCGAGCGACTGAGCGTTAAGGTTTCGAGATGCACAAAATATGTGACCTTGACCCTGGGCTTAGAAGGGGCGGCACGGACGTGGATTTGCCACAGCGCAGTAGAGGACCCTTGGAGCAATGCGTGTGTCAAATATGAAGCAAATGCAAGCAAGGAAAGAGAAAATATAGGCCATTATTTACCCGAGCGACTGAGCGTTAAGGTTTCGAGATGCACAAAGTATGTGACCTTGTGCCTGGGCTTGGAAGGGGCGGCACGGACCTGGATTTGCCACAGCGCAGTAGAGGACCCTTGGAGCAATTCGTGTGTGAAATATGAAGCAAATCCAAGCAAGGAAACGTTTTATACAAAAATATATAAGCATGTGTTATAAACAATGGCTGGAAATCACAGCTATTTAGTATATCTCGTGGCGTCAGACAAGGGTGTCCTCTGTCTGCACTTTTATTAGCTCACCTGAGCGAAGCTCATGTGAGCTATTGTTACCGCAATGTGTCCGTCGTCCGGCGTCCGTCCGTCGTCCGTCCGTCGTCGTCCGTCCGTGAACATTTTCAAACGTCTTCTCCTCGGTAACCATTGGGCCGCCGTCTAAAAATAGCAAAAATTCTTCAAAAATCTTCTTCTCAAGAACCGCAAACCGGATTTAGACAAACCTTGGTAGGATTGATCGATGTACAATGCTCTTTCAAAGTTGTAAAAATGGTGACCCCGGGTCAAAAATGGGCGTGGAGCGTGGGGTCAAATTGGGGTCAAAATTTTATTTTTGCCCGAATATGGTCATGTCATATATCAAATTGAAGGTATCAACGAAGCGATCACTCTGGTGCATTTTTTTGTCGAAATCGGATGGTTATGTCATCCAAGATGGCCGCCGAAAGGTCAAAAGGTTATTTTATTAGAGATTTCAAAATTCTTCTTCACATGAACCGCTTGGCCCATAGTAGCCAAACTTAAAAGTTATGGTCCATGGGTGAAGCCATTTCAGATTTGTTAAAATGGAGGTCATCGCTAATCCAAGATGGCCGCCGTCAAAAAATAGCATACATTTTTAAAAAAATCTTTCTTCTCATGAACTGCCAGCCGGATTTCGACGAAACTTGGTACTAATGATCGTTATACATGCTCTTTCAAATTTGTTAAAATGGTGACCCCGCGGTCTAAAATGGGCGTGGCCCGTGGTGTCGAATTGAGGTCAAATTTTATTTTTGATCGAATATGGTCATGTTATATATCAAATCTAAGGTATCAATGAGGCGATCACATTTTCGATATCGGATGGTTCTGTCATCCAAGATGGCCGCCGAAAGGTCGTTAGAGATTTCAAAATTCTTCTTCACATGAATCGCTTGGCCCATGGTAGCCAAACTTAAAAGTTATTGTCCATGGGTGAAGCCTTTTCAGATTTGTTAAAATGGAGGTCATCGCTAATGCAAGATGGCCGCCGTCCTAAAATAGCATAAATTCTTCAAAAATCTTCTTCGCATGAACCGCCAGCCGTATTTCGACGAAACTTGGTAGGAATGATTGATGTACATTGCTCTTTCGAAGTTGTTAAAATGGTGACCCCGGGGTCAAAAATGGGCGTGGCCCGTGGGATCAAATTGACCGAATATGGTCATGTCTATGTCAAATCGAAGGTATCAAAGAGGTGATCGCTCTGGTACATTGGATGGTCATGTCATCCAAGATGGCCGCCGAAAGGTCAAAAGGTCGTTCTTTTATCAGAGATTTCAAAATTCTTCTTCACACGAACCGCTTGGCCCATGGTGGCCAAACTTCACAGTTATGGTCCATGGGTGAACCCCTTTCAGATTTGTTAAAACGGAGGTCGTCGCTAATCCAAGATGGCCACCGTCTAAAAATAGCACAAATTCTTAAAAAATCTTCTTATCATGAACCGCTAGCCGGATTTCGACGAAACTTGGTAGGAATGATCGATGTAGAATGCTGTTTCAAAGGTGTTAAACTGGTGACCCCGGGGTCAAAAATAGGCGTGGTCCGTGGGGGTCAAATTGGGTTAAAATTTTATTTTTTACCGAATATGCTCATGTCATATATCAAATTGAAGGTATCGATGAGGCGATTGCTCTGGTGCAATATTTGTCGGAATCGGATGATTATGTCATCCATGATGGCCGCCAAAAGGTCCATTTATTCGAGATTTTGAACATCTTTTTCTCAGGAACCACATGGCCGATGTAAGTTAAGATCTTTGGGTGAAGCATTTTCAGATTTGGTAAATTGAGAGTCATCGCTTAATCCAAGATGACCGCCATCTAAAAATAGCACAATTTGTTTAAAACACATATGAACTCAATGTCACATTCTCCTCTGGTATTCATGGAGTCAGATGAGAGAATTAGGGCCATCGTGGCCCTCTTGTTTATAATTGTTGTTGAAATTCTAGCTATCAAGGTTAGAACAAACAACGAAATAAACTGTATATCTGTAAAAACAGACACTACGAAAAAACAAATAAAAATTACTCGACTAGCTGATGACACTACACTTTTCTTAAAGAACGAAGCAGATGTAGAAAATGCAATGAAAATAATTGAAGAATTTGGCACATTCTCGGGGCTAAAACTAAATAAAAGTAAAACAGTAGGTCCAAACATAAAGCATGTAAAAGAGTTTTAAATATAGAATTCACAAACACTTCTGTGAAAGCACTAGGTGTGTACTTCGGAAATGTTAAAGAAGAATGTGAAAATCTCAACTGGACTGACAAAATATGCCAGTGCGAAAAATAACAGATTCATGGAATAAAAGAAAATTAACATTTTATGGCAAAATATTGGTAATAAAATCTCTACTTGTATCCAAACTGACATACCTAATGCACACCATAGTTACACCGAAATCCACAATTGACAAAATAAGTTTCATAGTTTACAGATTCTTATGGAATGGTAAAAATGATAAAATTAGACGCTCAATCATCATTGGAAAAAAATTAAACGGAGGTTTAGAAATGATTGATATCGAAACATAATACATTATGCGAATAATAGGAAATTAAAGTGGATTAAATCACTGAAATTCATTGATAACGCCAATTGGAAATTTACACCTGCATTCTTTCTTATTCAATATGGTAGTCATTTTCTTATATTCAACACGGACCTGGACTCCATCAAATCGTTACCTAATGTACACCTCAGTATTCCTGCATTCTACAAACATCTTATTGGAATTTGGGAAATTGTTTGTATTGCGTTGAATAAAGAATGCCCAAAACATTTTTATGATATCCGTATAAACAAATCATTTGGGATAACAAATATATAAAACATAACGGTAAATGCTCAATTTTCAAACGCTGGATAGACACAGACTTTATTTTCATTAACGATATAATTCAGATTGATACCACTCGTATTCTTTCCCGCTTGAAAAATAAGCAAAACTGGATCTCGGAAATTAACACTAAAAAGTGCCTGGAAGATTACTTTGATAACCACAGAGTCCATTCAGACAAAAATTAAAACTAGCTTGACTACGGTTTACATAAATAATAAACCATTTGAAAACATCACGAACGAAGAACTATATTATATACTACTGAATTTTTTTTTAGAAATATACCATATATCCATAAATACTGGGAACAACAATTTCAACAGAACATTTCATGGGGATCTTTTTATTATGTCCTAAGCAAAGTAGTAATTGATAACCGCGTTAAACAATTTAAATACAAAGCATTACATAGAATTATAGCAACAAATGAAAACCTGTTTACCTGGAAAATCTCAAATAGCCCTAGTTGTAAGCACTGTAATGAAAAAGAAATGTATGATCATTTTTAGCTCGCCTGCACGAAGTGCAGAAGAGATTATGGCATACCCCCAGCGTCGTCGTCGCCGGCGTCGGCGTCAGCGTCGTCCACAAACTTAACGTTGGGTAAATGTCTGATAACTTCTGTTTCCTTTCATGGAACACCTTGTTATTTCATACATGTATTCCTCAGATGATCCTCTATCATGCTGTAGCAAATCCATGACCCACCACCCAGCCCTTACCCCAAGGTCAAGGTCACAAACTTGGCACATTCATAAACTTAACGTTGGGTAAATGTCTTATAACTTCTGTTTCCTTTCATGGAACACCTTGTTATTTCACACATGCATTCCTCTGATGACCCTCTATCATGCTGTAGCAAATCCATGACCCAACACCTAGCCCTTACCCCAAGGTCAAGGTCACAAACTTGGCACATTCACAAACTTAACGTTGGGTATATGTCTGATAACTTCTGTTTCCTTTCATTGAACACCTTGTTATTTCATACATGCATTCCTCAGATGACACTCAATCATGCTGTAGCAAATCCATGACCCACCACCCAGCCCTTACCCCAAGGTCAAGGTCACAAACTTGGCACATTCATAAACTTAACGTTGGGTAAATGTCTTATAACTTCTGTTTCCTTTCATGGAACACCTTGTTATTTCATACATGCATTACTCAGATGACCCTCTACCATGCTGTAGCAAATCCATGACTCACCACTCAGCCCTTACCCCAAGGTCAAGGTCACAAACTTGACACATTCATAAACTTAACGTTGGGTAAATGTCTGATAACTTCTGTTCCCTTTCATGGAACACCTTGTTATTTCATACATGCATTTCTCAGATGACCCTCTATCATGCTGTAGCAAATTCATGACCCATCACCCAGTCCTTACCCCAAGGTGAAGGTCACAAACCTGGCACATTCATAAACTTAACGTTGGGTAAATGTCTGATAACTTCTGTTTCCTTTCATGGAACACCTTGTTATTTCATACATGCATTCCTCAGATGACCCTGTATCATGCTGTAGGAAATCCATGACCCACCACCCAGCCCTTACCCCTAGGTCAAGGTTACAAACTTGGAACTTGGCACATTCATAAACTCAACGTTGGGGTAAATTTCTTATAACTTCTGTTTCCGTTCATGGAACACCTTGTTATTTCATACATGCATTCCTCAGATGACCCTCTATCATGCTGTAGCAAATCCATGACCCACCACCCAGCCCTTACCCCAAGGTCAAGGTCACAATCTTGGCACATTCATAAAATTAACGTTGGGTAAATGTCTGATAACTTCTGTTTCCTTTCATGGAACACCTTGTTATTTCATACATGCATTCCTCAGATGACCCTCTATCATGCTGTAGCAAATCCATGACCCATCACCCAGCCCTTACCCCAAGGTCAAGGTCACAAACTTGGCACATTCATAAACTTAACGTTGGGTAAATGTCTGATAACTTCTGTTTCCTTTCATGGAACACCTTGTTATTTCATACATGCATTCCTCAGATGACCCTCTATCAAGCTGTAGGAAATCCATGACCCACCACCCAGTCCTTACCCCAAGGTCAAGGTTACAAACTTGGAACTTGGCACATTCATAAACTTAACGTTGGGGTAAATTTCTTATAACTTCTGTTTCCGTTCATGGAACACCTTGTTATTTCATACATGCATTCCTCAGATGACCCTGTATCATGCTGTAGCAAATCCATGAACCAACAACCCAGCCCTTACCCCAAGGTCAAGGTCACAATTTTAGCACATTCATAAACTTAACGTTGGGGTAAATGTCTTATAACATCTGTTTCCTTTCATGGAACGCCTTGATATTTCATACATGCATTCATCTGATGATGCTCTATCATGCTATAGCAAATCCATGACCTACCGCCCACCCAATCGTTACCCCAAGGTCACAAACTTAGCATGTTCATAAACTTAATGTTGGGGTAAATGTTGTGTAACTTCTGTTTATTTACAGGGAACGCCTTCATATTTCATACATGCATTCATCTGATGATCCTCTATCGTTCCATAGCAAATTCATTACTCACCGCCCACCCCTTACCCCAAGGTCAAGGTCACAATCTTAGCACATTCATAAACTGAATGTTGGGGTAAATATATTATAACATCTGTTTCCTTTCATGGAACGCCTTGATATTACAAATATGTATTCATCTGATGATAGTATATCATGCTATAGCAAATTCATGACATACCGCCCATCCCTTACCCTAAGATAAGGTCACAAACTTAGTACATTCATAAACCTAACGTTGGGGTAAATGTCTGTGTCCTTTCATGGAACGCCTTGCTATTTCACACATTCATCAGATGACCCTCTGTCATGCTGTAGCAAATCCACAACCCACCACCAAACCCTTACCCAAAAGTCAAGGTCACAAACTTAGCATGTTCATAAACTTAACGTTGGGGTAAATGTTGTGTAACTTCTGTTTCTTTACACTTTGAACACCTTGATATTTCATACATGCATTCATCTGATGATACTCTATCGTGCTATAGCAAATCCATGATCAACCCCCACCCCTTTCCCCAAGGTCACGGTCACAAACTAGGAAATCCATGACCCACCACCCAGCCCTTACCCCAAGGTCAAGGTTACAAACTTGGAACTTGGCCATTCATAAATTAACGTTGGGAAATGTTTATCATCGACCTTTCATGGAACGCCTTGATATTTCATACATGCATTCATGAACTCTGTGCTATAGAATTCCATGACCCAGCCCACCCCTACAAAGGTCTTAAGGTCAACTTGCACATTCTAAATTAACGTTTAAATGTTGACCCCACCCAGCCCCTTCCCCAAGGTCAAGGGGTCAAACTTGGAACTTGGATTCATAAACTTAACGTTGGGGTAAATGTCTTATAACATCTGTTTCCTTTCATGGAACGCCTTGATATTTCATACATGCATTCATCTGATGATACTCTATCGTGCTATAGCAATTCCATGACCCACCGCCCACCCCTTACCCAAAGGTGAAGGTCACAAACTTGACTCATTCATAAACTTAAGTTGGGGTAAATGTCCTCGCCACCACCCAGCCCCCTTACCCCAAGGTCAAGGTTACAAAACTTGGAACTTGCACATTCTAAACTTAAACGTTGGGGTAAATGTCTTATAACATCTGTTTCCTTTCATGGAACGCCTTGATATTTCATACATGCATTCATCTGATGATACTCTATCGTGCTATAGAAATTCCATGACGCACCGCCCACCCCTTACCCCAAGGTCAAGGTCACAAACTTGACACACTCATAAACTTAACGTTGGGGTAAATGTCTGATAACAACTGTTTCCTTTGATGGAACGCCTTGATATTTCATACAGACATTCCTCAGATGACCCTCTATCATGCTGTAGCAAATTCACAACCCACCACCTAACCCTTACCCCAAGGTCAAGGTCACAAACTTAGCATGTTCATAAACTTTACATTGGGGTAAATGTTGTGTAACGTCCGTTTTTTTACACTTTGAACGCTTTGATACATTCATACATGCATTCATCTGATGATCCTCTATTGTGCTACAGCAAATCCATGACCCACCCCACCCCTTTCCCCAAGATCAACATCATAAACGTAACGTTGGAGTAAATGTGTTTTTATAACTTCTGTTTCTTTACCAATGTTTACAGGGAACACCTTCATATTTCATACATGCATTCATCTGATGATACTCTATTGTGCTACAGCAACACCATGACCCAACCCCCCCCCCCCCCCACGCCCCCACCCCTTTCGCCAAGGCCAAGGTCACAAATTAGCACATTTATACATGCATTCCTCATGTGAATAGCTATCATGCTATAGAAAATCACCAACTTAGTGTGTTCATAAATTTAACGCTGAGTTAAATTTTATTTTCCTTCTCTTTTCATGTTTTTTATACAACTGTGACAAGTTTGAATGAAGTCTGCCAACAGGCGAGCTTCGTTGTCTTCTGACAACTCTTCTTTCATTACATGTAGGTATCTGAATGAATTTTGGACAAATATATCCAAAATATTCCGAAAATGTGGAATTGACAAATCAATCCGTTCGCTTGAGTTTCTTATCCTGGGATACAAAATTCAGCTTAAGGAATATGAATATATTAATATTATACTATGTCACATTTCGTATTGTATATACAAACCACACTTTATTACTGAAGCAAGAACTCGTAAATCGAATATGTTAAAGCTATTATACTATGACTTATTGATAGTCTCAAAAGTTCTTGAAAACCGTCAGAAGCATTCTTCTGTTTTCAATAATTATTTTAAAAACTTGAAAGTCGTAATGTAGTATGATATACTTTATTATGTGTTTACCGGAATAATTATGTAAACTTGAACATGTAAACAGTCAAGGTGGGCGCTGACCCGCGTTTGCATCACGCACACTCTGATATGCGTCTACATTGCTTGATATATCTGAGAATAATCAATAATACCGCCATATTCGTTGCATGTATTGTTTAGGTAAATATTACCATTACAGCGCTGAATTATTTTTCGTCGGCTGTTTATTTTAATTTCCATTTTTTCTTTAATAGAACATGAGTTTGCAGCAGTTGAGAATCATCTCCACTGGAAACGATTCTGGAGTCCTGCTGGGCCATGTTTTTTTGTGCTGTTGAGATATATGAAACAATAGCAGACGACAATGTTCGTCTCCCGCATTCAAAAGGTTGAACAAATATCATGAACAACAATATATACATGCAAATGTTTATTATACACTGATTGTTATACAGAGCAAACACCACGCCTGATATCAATTTAATAAAAACATAAGAAATTCACAGAGTAGACTACGACCAGACTACACGTCCGTGTGTTCTGATCAATGTCCACAATGACTGTCTTTCATGATGCAGAATTAAGTTGATCATCGAATATCAAGAGAGCATCATAATATGATCCAATACACTGACTGTGGATATGAAAACATAACCAGAATAGGCTCTGATCAGCCTGCACATCTGTGCAGTCTGATCATAGCTCACACTACACACAAATATGTAATACAAATCAAACTACTACTGACTGTTAGACAGACAATCAGAGTATATTCTGACCAGCATGTATGTATGTATGTACGTACTGGTCGGAACCACACTGCTTATCGCTAACCTTGATATTAACGGACAATTTACTTCTAGACTTACAAAATGTATGTTTTACATGTTTGTTGCTTGTTATAAAATAATAAAAGGATTTTCTATAGGAAATTCAAAAGAAAATAAATGAAAAAACGTATTCATTTTCATATGTGCTGTGACTGGAAAAATTGTGCTTATGGATTTTGCGACCAGTGCAGCTCCAATCATCCGCGCAATCTGATCAGTGCAATATACAATCAATACTAATCGTTACCAGGCTATATGAGTGCGCTATTTGCGCTACACTGGTCAAAAACCCGATACGCCCCATTTCCCCAGTCACTGCCACATATCATGTCTACGCTACATCACAGATGGGCCTGGGCCAACAGCCTCGGCTACAGGACCAGTCGTGGGGGCGTCAGTAGCAGCACTGATTGTCATCGCTCTCGTTGTTGGCCTCGTTGTCCTCCACATAAAAGGATACTCCATCAGGAAGTCATGTGAGTTATGTGTTATACATGCAGGATACTTCATCATAGTCATGTGAGTTATGTGTTATACATGCGGGATACTTCATCATAGTCATGTGAGTTATGTGTCATACATGCGGGATACTGTTACGCGCCGGCTATGGGGCGTGTACCCTATACTGTTATGATCCTCTTTTGGTTGAGCCGCTGTATGATTTTGTATCAGCTGTTAAAAGTGCCTCCTTGGCTCTTGGACTGTGGACTACTCAAGTCACCAAGGCACGCGCTGAGGGCTGAGTTTGTCTGATTGCTTTACTTTGGTCTGATTGCCTGGTAGTATCATGTAGTGAGAAGTACAGCAATCAAACTACAAGCCGGCAGCCTGTGCGTTATGACTAGGACTGCTGTCCTTGTGGTTCTCTATGGACTGTATGTGGGATGAGACACCACTCAGTAGGAACGCTGGGAATTCACAAGTAGCCGGTTGAATTATAACAATTTAATAAGCTGGTAACTGACGGTGAATGGCAGATACATGGACAACACAATTGTTTCACATACGTGTTCACTAAGAGTAACCAATATTATCTTGTTTTAGTGAAACAGATGAAGATGGTTCAAATGCATTATATATTTATAGTCATGTTTTAGCTACACAATAAAATGGCATGAAGAATGGAAACTGATTCTGCCAAACTTATCTCGAAATTGTCGGACGCTCGATCCTAATGCTAATGTGTGGTGCTCTCATAATATCACGGTCACACTCGGTAGCATACGAACACATTATAATTTGTTAGTACCGCGCGAAGTCACAAACCAGTAATTAATGTAAAGATAGTTCTGTGCCGGGCTGGTTTAAACGAAATATTTAACATGAAATTTAGCCACCTAGCACTGCGGTGAATACACGTATCTATGTGTATTAATAATGCTATAAACCGGATAAGAACGGTGTAATATATGTTGCCGTAAATAATGTCCAAAGCGATTCTGAAGACTTATTTATGCCTAAATGTAAATTTACTTGCTACGAGGATGATGTTATAATGATCTTACTGTGGAATTGATGTGATACATTTTTCTCACGAAATTTGCGTGGAGGTGTTCTTTGTGAAAAGCCAAAAGTCAGAATGAATCAACAGAAAAAATCGGGGTTCTTTTATACCCATGGGTTGGCCGGCGGCCACCGGCCACTAATTTGTGGTCGCAGCGGCCAACGGCCAATTTTCGGTCACAACGGCCAGCGGCCAATAATTTGTGGTCACAACGGCCACTTTTGGGTCGGAGCGGCCACTAAAAGTTGGCCGCTCACGTGAAGATCTCGAGATCGGCCAGAAAATACTGGCCGGGCTCGTGAACGACCCAAAACAATTGGCCGCTGACGTATAAGTTGCCAGGGCGATCTCGTGAGCGGCCAGACAATGTTGGCCGCTCGCGTGCGGTCCACAATATTACAAACCGCCAAACTCGCCTGTTACGAAACGCACCAAGACGCATATTTCATCGATAAAGACAGATAATTAATAAGTAATACTTTTCTGAAAGTACAAATAAACCTATGATTATATACCAGAAAGGCATTGTTGAAAGAACGCTTCATTGTTGGTCTTTGAAAGTCACTTCGTTTCGTCAAATTAACAATCCCAGAACGCAACGAACAAGATGGCTGACGAAATGTGGATTATTTCTATTGCTGAGAATGAAGGCACGTTTTCTCAATTAAAATTGCTCTCTGGGATGGTTAGGCATGGGCCATTTGACGAAATGATGTGGTTGAAAGCAAATTATCTGACAGCAAGCGTGGTTTTGCATCTAATGCTAAAATGATAGGCTTTGGAATGACTGAATGTTGAACACGGATACAACAGGTGCGCAAATTGGAAGCATGTGATAGTGACAACGAATTCAGACAAGACCGTGATGTTTTAAGGTGTGTGCTGGGTCTGAGTATGAATTCCAGACGCACACACATGCCTACACTTCACTGCTTGTCATATCGACATAACAAGAAATATAATTTACAATAGTGAAGAGTGTTAGTAGTTCCTGAGGTTCACATCAACACTGATGGACAACTTAATAATGGGAGGTAAGTCACATATGCCGGTGCATATCAATACTTCATCATAGTCATGTGAATTATGTGTTATACATGGCGGTACTCCTTCATGAAGCCATGTGAGTTATGTGCTATACGTGCGGGATACTCCATCATGGAGCGATATGAGTTATGTATTATACATGGCGGTACTCCATCATGAAGCCATGCGAGTTAAGTGTTATACATGCGGGGTATTCCATCATGAAGTCATGCGAGTTATGTGCTATACATGCGGGATACTATATCATGAAGCCATGTGAGTTATGTGTTGCACATGCGGGATACTCCATCATAGAGCCATGTGAGTTATGTGTTACACATTCGGGATTTAGCCGTGTAAACTGGTTGGAATTGACGCATTGTTTCAGTGTTCTGTTCTATTGTCCGATTCTGCTGAGGATACAAGAATAATTGTTATCATTTCGGCTGGGGTGTCCGCATCTGCACTGTCTGATCAGGACCAGCACTGTTTGTCCTTCCATCAATGAAACACCCGGCATGCTTCTAATAAGCAACATAAATCGTTGTAAAGCTACAGGAGTGTGCTATTTTACCAGAACTTACACTGGTCACAAATCATAAAGGCCTCATCAAACATGTCTCATTAATTGCTGTTGTATTGTAAATTCCACAGGTAAGAAGAAGAACAAGGACAGGTGAGTCCAGTAGACGATGTCAATGTTTCCCTAAATACCAACTGCCTTTCTCCAAAGGACAATACAGACGCTCGCTAAAACAACGTGTACATTGAACGGATTTCATTTCGGGGTTTGCACTCGATACTTTATGAAAAGAGAACAGTATATTCACTATTTCTTGGGCGTAAGCCGCTATTGTCTTACTATATATATCGATAAAACATATGTGTCTTTATTTATGATTTAAATATGACAAGTAATTAAATGCCACTTTAAACATTTAATACCTGTCAGATTCAAGAGAGTTTCGCATCATTCTAGGCTTGGTAATTATAGAACATTTACCTTTCATTTCAGCGATCATGCGTATGAAAACGGTATGGAGGCCCGTGGTCAACATGGTAGGTAACACAAATGTAACAGCCGAGATGATGTAGAGCAACTAGGCCCCTGGATGTCATTGGATGAGAAAAACTTACACTGTGTGCGACCATCATAGCCTGCCCATTTGCTTGGCCATGCTGTAAATGTAGTACCGTCCATTTTCTCAGCCGTATGCCAATATGTGGTGACTGGACATGTACTGCTTATTTCCTTAATCAACAATAACCTAACGATATACCTATCATTTTAGCTATTATATGTTCGAAGTCGAAAACTACTGCCACCACGCTGGCGTCGTTCATGCTGTCGTTCAGATTCTTGAACAACTACTTGTCATGTGTCACTTGATAATACAGTCCTACTTGCATCATTCAACAGACGCCACTGAATGAGATAACGGTTATGCAACTAAATCCTTCATTGACGATTTCCTTCCACAAATGCTGGCCTGTTGATGAGCATTACCCAGTGCATCCACATTGCATCATTCACCATGACACACAGACCTCCATGTGAGCTTAACCCTTTCAACCCTATGTAACTGGAATGGACCATGATACAATAATTTTCCCACCAATCCAATCGTCGCATAATTATTTTCTGGTAAGTCCATTTATGAAAACGGGGTGTTTTTGTTCTATAACATATGAAAATTACTTTCAAAAAGTGCATATCCTGATGAGACGGCTCGTTACGAGCCGGCTCATCTGGATCTGTACTGTTTTCATAAACCGCTATAGCGGGTTTTCGGGTTCAAAGAGTTAAACAATATCGTCTGCTAGAATGACGTGCTATTTAATCATACTTAGCAGGAATCCGGTGTCGTCAATAAAATCATGCTGGACAAGGTGGTCATGATTAAGGGCCATTGAGTGCACAAGTGTCAAGATGTATTCTCTAATGGTGGTTGTTATATTGTGTTGTAGTATTGTGTCCTTGACAATCAAGTCGTGGATGTCTCAAGTAAGAGCAAGACGTTCTCTCTAATACTATTTAATATGGTGTGTGGCTTCAGCCGCTGTGAGAGCTATATATACATACAGGATAGATTACATGGTATAGAATGGCTACATGTCTAAGCAAATACAATATGTTACATCTCCCTCGTTTTGACAATAACGAAATATCATTAAGTCATTTTGAACACAAATAGTGTGGCAGTGGCTTAAAACAAATTATTATTTTCATTCACCAGACAGTCCCTTTAACCGTGTTAACAGTTTACATTTCAACGCTGTAATGAACTAGCGGAGAATGAGCGTATCTTGTAATCTGTCATTGTCTGTGTTCATGTTTTGTTTCAACAACATGCCACATCTATTTCCACCAATTATCACCAGCAAACAATTTATTTTGCTTCACCTCTCTGCCTGATCTTGTTACATATCTCCTAGTGGGTGTTGCCGGACTTGAGCGAGTTGGCCGGGCCTTGTTCATGAGAATTGTGAACTTGCGGGGAGGTATGTGCAATTGGTTGGCTGTCTTGTGCACACGGTGTTTGTGTGTGGTGCAAAATATTTACTGATATATCCTCACTGTCAATATGTCTGTTCATTTGTTTGTCGGCCGTCTGGTTTATGAAACGCCGGTTTCGTCGGTATGTGCCACCGTCGGACGTTTCTAGGAAATACGAACGATTGTTGTGTTTACGTGTAGTAACGGCTGGTCGCCAAACTTTCCCCATTTGTACATAAACGCGATCTCGTACGTCTAATGGGTCAAGTGGTTTCGACGTTTTATCGTAATACTGTTTCTGTTTTACATGAGCTTTCTGCATTTTCTCACGCGCAACCTTGTGGCTGACCGGCTTTGGCTGTAATTGCTCATTTGTTGTCGGCAATACTGATCGTAATCGTCTTGACATGAGAAGCTGACTGGGCGAATAACCACAACTTTGCAAAGGCGTATTTCTGTATTCCAAAATTTCCAAATACGGATCACGATTGTCGGCTTTGCATTTCTCGAAAATGCGCTTTACAGTTTGAACAGTCTTTTCGGCTAGTCCATTCGATTGGCTATATAGTGGTGAGCTCGTTTCGTGCTTAAAGTTCCACTCACGCGCAAACTCGGCAAATTGCTCTGATGCATACTGCGGGCCGTTGTCGCTCTTGACAACTCGAGCTTGACCGTGTCGTGCAAGGTGCGTTTTCATTTTCCGTATGACGTCTATACTCTTGGTGCCTTGGAGCAAGTCTACCTCAAAGAATTTCGAATAGTAATCAACGCACACGAGATATGTTTGGTTGTCCCACGTAAACAAATCTGTTCCAATTACTTCCCACGGTCGCCGGGGAACGTCATGGGAAAACATGGGCTCTTTCGTGTTTGATCTGCTAAACTTTTGACATATTTTACAGCGCAGAACATACTGTGTTATTTCGTTTATCATTTTCGACCAGAACATAATATCACGAGCGCGGCTTGTGCATTTTCCCACGCCCATGTGACCGATATGGACGGAACTTATCATGTCTTCTCGCATAGATTTCGGGATCAGGAGGTTCTGTCCGCGATATATGATACCGTCATACACGCATAGCTCGTCTCTGTGGTTCCAATAGTCAGTGATCGCCTGCGGGCAATCATTGCGTTTATCAGGCCAACCGTCTAATATCACCCTGATAAGTGTCTGGAATTGCGCATCACAACTTGTAGCTTGTCGGATTTCGTCTAATTTATTGTCTCCTACAACCGACTTGATCTGACTGTGTGAACATGCAAGTCCAAGCCAGCATCTATGTCGGACTGTGTGTCGCTCAAGCACTGTCGCGAAAGTGCGTCTGCCACAGGCACGTCCTTGCCAGGCACGTGTTGCACGTCCATGTCATACTGTTGTAACGTCAGTCGCATGCGCTGCAGCCTAGCTGGCGACGCAATCAGTGGTTTCTTCATGATTGCGGCAAGCGGTTTATGGTCATTCTGTACGTGCACATGTCTGCCATACACGTAGTGATGGAAATGTTTGAACCCTACCACAATGCTCAGCAATTCTTTCTCGAGTTGTGCATATGCCATCTGGGTTTGCGTTAACGATTTTGATGCGTACGCTAATTGGCCTGCCATCCTGTAGCAATGTACAACCAATACCATGCGCTTGAAGCGTCAGTTTGAAGTGTCAGCGGTTTCTTTGGATCAAAGAAGGCTAATACTGGACTACGCGTAATGACCGATTTTACCTTGTCCAGTGCTTCGTCCTGCGGTCTGTCCCATGAGAACTCTACATCCTGCTTCAGCAAGTCTCGTAATGGAGCTGTGATTTCCGACAGATTTGGCGCAAACTTGGTAAGGTAGTTCACCATACCAAGAATGGTCTCTAGTTCTTTGCGGTTATGTGGTGCTGGCATCATTTCGATGGCCTTGACCTTGCCTGTGTCAGGTTTCAAACCCTCGACGCTTATGACATGACCGAAATACGGTACTTCAGTCAGTCCGAACTTACATTTCTCTGCGTTCATTTTAATGCCACTTGCCCGTGCTCGGGTCAGAACATTGCGTAAGTTTCTGTCATGTTCTGCTTTATCCTTACCAAATACAAGAATGTCGTCCACTATCACGAGGACTCCATTAAGACCCTCAACTGTTTCGTCCATTTTCATTTGAAACTCGTCTTGTGCCACTTGATGCCAAATGACATGCTTAAGAAACGGTAGCGACCGAATGGTGAGTTAAACACCGTGTAATATGACGACTCGTCGTCAAGGCGAATACTCCAATATCCTGATTTTGCGTCAAGGACGCTGAAAACTGACGCACCCGAAAGTTGAGAAACGACGTCATCCAATGTTCGAGTCGGGTAATGTGGATGTAACAGTGCCTCGTTTAGCATTTTCGGGTCTAGGCATATTCTCAAGTGGCCAGATCTCGGTTTCTCGACCACAACGAGCGAATTAACCCACTCTGTAGGTCGTGTGACCTTGGAGATAATTGCCTGTTTCTCCATGTTCTGGAGCTCGGATTTCAAACGAGATTTCATTGCAAGTGGCACGCGCCGCGGCGGATTGATAACAGGTACAGCGTCCGGCTTCAAGTGTAGTTTACATGTACCGGGAAATAAGCCAACTCCCTGGAAAACGTCCTTAAACTCTGTAATGACGTCCGCTGTACGGTCCGTCTCAGTCTGTGCGTCAGTCCGGGCATTGTCGGCTGTGTCAAGTGAGTATATCAGCTTGATGAGACCTAGCTCTATGGACGTGTTAAGACTGAGGAGTGGTGGTGCGTTTGTGTCTACCACATAGAACACGGGCTTGGCTGACTTTGCATTGTGCGAGCAATGTAGTGTAATACTGCCAATGACATGCAGTTGATTACCCGTATATGATGATAACTGTTTACGAGGGCTGCTAATGGTGTTTGATATTCAAATCATAGAACATTTGTTTTGGTATGATGTTGACTTGCGACCCAGTGTCGATCTTAAATTTCATTTGTTTATTGGATGGACCAAGGGTAACATGTGCAAACGCTTGATCAGGCTTAGAAGTTGAAACAAAAGAAGTTGTTACCGTGTCAACGTAGAAGTTTGAGCCTTCTTCGCCAGATGAACATGAATCGTCTTGGTCAACATTAACTCCGTATACGTTTTGTCCCGATCTGCACATGTCTTTAAAGTGGTTAAGTTTGCCACATTTGTTACATGTTTTTCCTCTTGCAGGGCACTGTTCGCTTGAATGTTTATCACCACCACAGTTCTTACACTGGTTTCGTCCTCGCGGGTTGGTCTTTTTCTTCTGTGACGGCATCCGTGGCGTCATGCGTCTTCCTGTGGCCCCCTGATATTGTGCGCTGCTTTTTCCTGTGGCACCCCGGGTTTGTGCGTATCCCGACGGCTGGTTATTATGCGCAGTGTATATCTTTTTGTTGTGACGTGCGTTCGTCGGCCTTCCACCTTTTATATAACTGACGTCTGGTGGGTCTCTTGGAGACATCGTCTGTAGTTGCGTCACGGCGTATTCGTGACTCTGCGCGATTTGTATCGTGTTTTCAAGGGTTAGATCCGCACCCACGTTAACTAATTTTTCTCGCACTCGCTTCGAGCTGGTGCCGAATACGATCCTATCCCTGAGCATTTCATCTGTATCCGCAAAATTGCAGTCCCTTGCAGCTATGCGAAATTTTGTGAGAAAAGTCTCAATGTTGGCATCATCTTGTGTGATGTTGTAAAACTTCTAACGCGCAAATATTGGATTGAACTTTGGCTGCACGTGCGATCTGTATCGATCGTAGTAGGTCTTCAGCAGTTTTTTGTCAGCGTCTGATATGCCTGTCCATGTGCTATGAATTTCTCTACCTTGGTCGCCAACCCAAAGCAGGAGATATGACACCTGTTCTTCTTCGGATTTCGATTTGAGCGGTCCCGTAAACACCAGTTTGACGTGCTGCTCAAATTTGTCCCATGCATCCGGTAGGTTTGTATCGTCCCAGTGCATCACAGGCGGTGGAATTCCAATTAACTCCATGTTTGGTAATCACTTTGTGACGTGTATGAATCCTTTTTGAGTTAAACTGTGACTAAATTCTTTAAAATCTCACTTCTGACACCATGTTATATTGTGTTGTAGTATTGTGTCCTTGACAATCAAGTCGTGGATGTCTCAAGTAAGAGCAAGATGTTCTCGCTAATACTATTTAATATGGTGTGTGGCTTCAGCCGCTGTGAGAGCTATATATACATACAGGATAGATTACATGGTATAGAATGGCTACATGTCTAAGCAAATACAATATGTTACAGTGGTATTTTAATATGTTTCGACCATCTTGAATGTATCGTAATACTTAACGATAATAACATCGTACAAACGTGAATTGATATGTACACCATGTGTTACATAAAAGTGTTTCTCTGGATTGTATTTCTAAATCATAAATGTTTTCTCATGCAGTATACATATGCATGGTTCATCCAATGCCCTATCAATTGGCTGTCTTAAATGTAAGTAAGACTGCATAGATTGGTTGATAAACGTTTATATATATAACTGGAAACGTGATTAAGGACCCGTTCTATACCTGATCATCGTTTGATTCAAAGATAATAGCTTCGTAAATGTGATAGAAGATAAGTACAACATATATGTGAATACTGCCTCGTTACTGTATCCTATACGGCACATGGAGAAGCGAAGTCGGCTGGCTTTGCGTGTTCCAGCCATCAACCAGTTCCACCTGTTCTGCCGTTTGACAAAGAACTCAAAATGTGAAGTAGAACATATGATATAGTGTAGCTAATCACATGTATTACAGCCCGGAGAACGGATTGCTAACAATTATATTGTACCAAACTGTAAAATATGTCAGTTTTCTGAACAGGTTTCTGCCTGTATTTTTAACAACATGAACCACCATTATAAGTAAGCCTCATACACAGAAAATCGGACAGTGTATCACATTTACTTGGCAAACGACACAACACGTACCATATATACTCACTACTGTATTCTGTTATTAGCTGTCAAATCCAGTGACAAGGAAGTAGTTACTTGAGTGTATTGTCCCTAGTGTCTACTCACCTACTATGCAAGTAAATATGGCTTTACATATGGGTAATGTGTACACTAGCATGGTCTGTGAATCAAATTGAAAAGTTCACACATCAAAATTTATTTTAAGATTGATGGGACAAATGCTCAGATATATCGTCTTTTGTATAGTTTGCTGACATACTATGTATAGTTTGCCGTTGTCATATCTGTCTATTATGTATTTCACCAACTTTTATTTGGTTTACTGTCATATTATTTGCTGTATGTGTCGAACGCACGAACTGGTGAAACTGTACGATGGCTTGTACATACACAGATGGCGGAGATGGCAATTCAATGCTCCATAAAGTATACAGTAACAAGACAATATTCACATATGTAATATTTAATATATCACGTCACTCTTATGAAGCAATTATCTTTAAAATCAAGTGTATCTATCTATGACCTAATACCTTAGCAGTTAACACCAATGTGTCGTCATTGTAAAGTTACTAGATATGTTGAATAATCATGAACTGACGTCACCACATAATACTGAAAGTGGGTATTGTTTGGGCAGGTCTTGGAGCCTTGCCCAGATCACAGATTGGTAAACTTACGTTGAGACGTGGCATATGATATCTACGTCAGAATTACAGAGGCGGAGCTATTGTACAACTTCTGTAAAATCCTAAAATACCAAATCAGTCCTGGATTTGAGAGATGAGAAGCAACAGCTCTGAAATGTGGCTTTTGGCAGCAAGGTTGGTCAAATTTAAGTATATTATCAGTAAGAAGTTAAGAAGCAATTATTTATAAGCCCACCATGTAGTTTATTTCTGGATAATCTGGAATCTGGACATGTGTTGCGCAATTCACATCTGTGTCGCACATGTCCCCTCAACAGCTTAGAAGGTGTAACACAATTACATGTTCCACCCATCGGCTAGTCTGCACATTTTATAGAGAATCCCAGGCTCGTGTCTTTTGATATCCAGTTTATCAGGCAAGGCTAGGAAACGCGTAGGAATTCAAAGGAATTTCTACCATTTCCAAGCCGAGCCTGATATATTTGATATCAAAATACACTAGCATTGTATACTATTGATCAGGTAACATTTTTGCCTACATAAAGATCAATTATGGCGGGGTTTGTTCTCGTGAAAATAACGCGGAATTGTATCCGTTGCGTAATTCCACTGACGTAATCCGGTAACGTCATATGACGCCGTTCGACCCGGTACGTATTCGGCCAAGAAGAAGTTCGTTCCTGATAAATGAACGTACATGTACGTGCCCTACTAACGATATGCAAAACGGTGCACTAAGTGTTATTTGTGTTTCAGCAATGTTTCGAGTCCAGGCAGCGTCCACGGCACTGCATGGAGGGTAAGGAAACCAACAAATATTTGACTATAACTGGATAAATGGGGTTTATGGGATGTGTGACCAGTGTATTTCCTGTTCAAATAGTACAGCCCTGTAGCCTGATAAGGATCTATATTGCTTGTTAGAAACATAACGGGGGTTTCCTTGATGGAATGGCGAACAATGCAGAACCTGATAAGACTGCGTATGCTCAGGCTGATCTGAATCTACAAATATCGTATTGCCATTGTTTCCAAATACATGAATACAGCAATTGAAACCAAGCAGCATGATTGACTGCTCAGGCTCAGCCAATGCAAATACTTGATTACGATCTGAGATTGCCAATAGACGTTCAGAAACGTTGACAACAAGGTAAGATTAACACAGTCAGGTGTGTAGTCCACATGTAGTATATCAAACGAGCCTCGAGGTCCACTTTTTTAGCCTCGAGGTCCTCTTTTTTAGACCCCCCTAGATACCTCAGGCCCCTTGGGCCTTCGAAACGACACCCCCTCTTCAAACAGGTCTGGCTACGGGCCTGATATCACACATCACATATACATGTAGTATATCAC
Organism: Conchocele bisecta; assembly: GCA_029237695.1. Lineage (NCBI taxonomy): Eukaryota > Metazoa > Mollusca > Bivalvia > Lucinida > Thyasiridae > Conchocele > Conchocele bisecta. Next base: position 18,653,419 of record CM055270.1, on the reverse strand, counting down.
ACATCCTATATACATGTAGTATATCACACATCCTATATACATGTAGTATATCACACATCCTATATACATGTAGTATATCACACATCCTAATATACATGTAGTATACTCACACATCCTATATAAACAATGTAGTTATAATCAAACATCCTATATAAACATGTATATAATCACTACATCCTATATACAAAATGTAGTAATATCACAACATCCTATATACAAATTTAAGTATATCATACATCCTAAAAATCCTATGTACATGTAAGTAATATCACACATCCTATAAACATGTAGTATATCACAAATCCTATATACATGTAGTAAAAAATAAAAAAAAACAATAATCACACATCCTAATATACATGTGAGTAATGTCACACATCCTATATAACCCAATAGTCTATTCACCTATCCTAATATACATGTAGTATATCACAACAAACATCCTATATACATGTAGTATATCACACATCCTATTATACAAATGTAAAAAGTTTTAATAGCACACATCCTACATACATTATAGTTAATCACACATCATAATATATATGTAGTAATAACACACATCCTATATACATGTAAATATACAACAAATCCTCCAATATACATGTGAGTAATATCACGACATCCATATACAATGTAGTATGTCACTACATCCTATATTACATGTAGTCCAATGTCACACCATCCTATATACCATGTAGTATATCACCACATACTATTATAACGTGTAGTATATCACACATCACATATACATGTAGTATAATCACACATCCTTATAAAATACATGTAGTATATCATACATCCTATATACATGTAGTATAAGCATACATCCTATATTTACGTGTTCATATAGTCACACATCCATATATACAATGTAGTATATCACACATCCTATCATAACATAGTAGTATAATCACACACCTATAATACATTTAGTATATCACAACATCCTATGTACATGTAAGTATATCACACATCCTTAATAAACAATTGTAGTATATCACACAAATCCTATATACATGTTTAGTAATATCACACATCCTATATTATACATGTAGTAGTTCCAACACATCTATAATACTTGTAGTAATGTCACACGATACCTATAAAATACAATGTAGTATATCACACATCCTATATACATGTAGTATATTTCACCCATCCATATAATAAACATGTAGTATACTCACAAACATCCTATAATACCATGTAGTAATATCCACACATCATATATATAAATGTAGTATATCACACATCCTATATAACATTAATATATCACACATCCTATAACTACATGTTAAGTATTCATCACATCCTTATAATAACATGTAGTATGTCCACAACATCCTATAAAAATCTATAATCACACAATCCACAGAATACATTGTAGTTACTCATCACATCCTATATACATGTATGTTATTATCATAACATCCTATATACATGTAGTAATAGCATACATCCTATATACGTGGTAGTATTATCACACACCTATATACATGTAAGATAATCACACATCCTGATATACATGTAGTATATCACACATACCTATATACGTGTAGAATATCAAACATCATATATAAACGTGTAGAATATTCACACATCCTATATTACGTGTGTATAAGCACACATCCTATATAAACGTGGTAGTAATATCACACATCCTATATACGATGTAAGTATAGCACACATTCCTATATTAACATGTAAGTATATCCACACACTACTAATACAATGTAAGTATATCAAACATCACATATACAATGTAGTTATATCCAGCACATCCTAAATACATGTTAGTATGTCACACAAAAATTCCTAATATACATGTAGCATGTAACATATCGTATACATGTAGCATGGCCACACATACCTAGAATACATGTTAGTATAATCAACACATCCTAAATAAACCTGTAGTATTATCACACATCCCATATACAATGTAGTAAATCATCCCACATCCTATATTCATGTTTAGTACAATCTTGTAAGTATATCCACAACAGCCTATATACATGTAATAATATCACAATCACAAACATCATATATACATGTTAAGGTATATCACACATCATATAAATACATGTAGCATGTCACACATCCAAATATACTTGATAGTATAATCCCACACACCTGTATCCACCTGTAGTATATCACACATACCTATAAATACAATTGTAGTATAATCACAACAATCCCCCCCTACATACATGTTAGTATATCACAACATCCTATAATACATGTTAGTATAATCACACATCCTATATAACATTCGTAGCATATCACACATCCTACATACAAGTAGTATATCAGCAACATCCTATATACATGTAGTATTATTTCACACATCCTATATGAAAACATTAGTAATATCACACATCCTATAATACAACGTAGTATATCCACCCATCATATATAAATGTTAGTATCATCACACATCCTAATTTCCTTATATACATGTAGTAAATAGCACACATCCGACAGTACATGTTAGTATATCAGAAACATCCTAGATTACATGTAGTAGATCACAACATCCTATATACATGTAGTTATAATCAACACAATCATATATATATGTAGTATAATCAACACATCCTATATATCATGTTAATAATATCACTACATCATATATACATGTTAGTATATTCCACACATCCTATAATACATGTAGTATGTCACACCATCCTAATATACATGGGTAGCATGTCACAAAAACCACAACCTATATACCATGTTATATAATCACACATACTATAAATACATGTAGTATATCCACAACCATCACATATACATGTATTATATCACACATCCTATATACAATGTAGTAAATATCACCAACAATCCTAGAGAACATGTAGTAATTTCATCACAATCACATATACATGTAGTATAAAAATCAGCAACATGCAACATACATGTAGTATATCCCACATCAATCACATAAAACATGTAGTATATCACACATTCCCCCTGTATATACATTGTAAGAATAAATCACATTATCCTATATACAAGTTAGCATGTCACACATCCTATATTTACAATTGAAGTAAATAACCACACATCCTATATACATGTAAGCATGTCACACATCCTATAAATACATGTAATATATTCCCCACCATCAACTCACAATACCATGTAGTAATGTCACATCAATCCTATATACAGGCCAGCATTCACCACATCCTATATACATGTAGTATAAATTCACCACATCCTATATACATGTAGTATATCACACATCACATATACATTGTATTTGTATTACACGCATACACATATACATGTACATATCATCACACCATCACATAGAACATGTAGCATATCACACATACAAATATACATGTAGTATAATCACACATCCTAATATACATGTATATAAATCACACATCCTATATACATGTAGTAAATGTCCACATCCTATCCATTACATGTACAATGTAGCATGTTTCACACATCCTATATACATTGAAGTAAATCAATCAACATACTATATACGATTGTAAGTATATCACACATCACCATATACATGTAAGTAATTATCAACACATCCTATTATAAACATGTACAGTAATGGTCCACACCCATCCTATATACATGTAGTATATCACACATCCTATAATACATGTAAGTATGTCCCACAACCAACCTATATACTTGTAATATATCACACATCCTATATACATGTTAGTTATATCACACATCCAATAAACATACAGTAGTAAACTCACACATCCTATATAACATGTTAGTAATATCACCACATCACATATAACCATGGTAGTATATTATCAAATCAACACATCCTATAATACAGTAATAAATAATCACACAACCTCCTATATACAATGTACGTATATAAATCAACACATCCATATAAACAATGTAATATAGTCCACATCACATATAAACATTAGTATGTTTTTTCCCCCCCCCCCCCCCCCACACCCATCCTATAATAAAACATGTACATGTTCACACATCCTATATACAGTAGTTATAATCACCACATCCCTATATAATAAAATGTAGTATAAACTCACACATCACAATAACATGTAGTAAATCCATCACCATCACATATACATGTTACTAATAATCAACACATCAACCATAGACATGTAGCATATCAAAACCATACAATATATACATGTAGATAAGATCACACCAAAAAAAACCCCCTTAAAAAATATAAACATGTATATTTCGACACCATCCTAATAACTACATGTACATGTACATGTCCACACCATCCTAATATACATGTAGTATATCACACATACTATAATTACATGTTAGTATAAATCACACATCACATATACAATGTAACATAATTTCACACATCCTATATACAAATGTAGCTATGTCCCACCAACATCCTAATACACGAGTAGTATTTCACACATCCTCCAACATACATGGTATATTATCACACATCCTATATTACATGTAGTAATATCACACATCCTAATATTCATGTAGTATATTCACACCCATCCTATATACAAGTAGTATCATCACACCATCATATCTACAAAATGTAGTATATCACACAATCCTAATCCTATATACAACATTTAGATAATATCACACATCCTACATACATTGGCAGTATATCACAAACATCCCTATATAACATTAGAGTATATCACACATCCTATATACATGTATATAATCACACATCATAAATAATAACGGTAGTATATCACAAATCCTATATACATTGTAATATATCAACACATCAATAATAACATGTAAGTATATCTCACACATCCTATATACATGTTAGTATGTCACACCATGCCTATATAAAATGTAAGCATGTCACACATCCTATATACATGTATATATTCACACATTACTATATACATGGTAGTATAGCACACATCACATAACAAATGTAGTATATCACTATCATTCCTATATAAACATGTTAGTTAATAATCACACATCCCTATATTTACATTAGTATAATATCACACATCACATATAACATGTAGCAAATCAACACACAAGCATCATAAAACATGTCAAGTATATCACACATCACATATACATGTAGTATATCACACCAATCCTATAAAATAACATGTAAGTATTTCACCAGATCCTATATACATGTACGCCATGTCACGACATCCTATACACAATGTTATATAAACACACATCCAATAAATACATGTACATGGTCACCACATTCCTATAATACATTAAATATATGTTCCCACATCACAATAGACAGAAGTCCTAAATTCACACATCCTATATACATGTAAGCCATGTCACACATCCATACACCATGTTTAGTATACACACATCCTATAAATACATGTAGTAATACATCTACACATCACATATACATGTAGTATAAAATCACACCATACACATATACATGTACTATATCAACAAACATCACATAGAACATGATAGCATATCACACATCATATATATCATGTAGTATATCATACATCCTATATACAAATGTAGATAATAAATCACTACCATCATAGATTTACGTGTAGTATATCACACATCATAAATATACATGTTGTATATCACACAATCCTAATATACATGTAAAGCATGTCACACATCATAAATATACATGTAGTATATCACACAACCTATATACATGTAGCATGTCCACACAAAACTCCTAATTATAGCATGTAGTACAAATCATCAGCATCCTGTATACATGTTAGTATATCAAATAAACATCCTATATAACATGTAGTATAGCACAACATCCTATATACATGTAATATATCACACAACCTATATACATGTTAGTAATATCACACATCCTATATACATGTTAGTAAATACACACAATCCTAACCATACATGTAAGTATAGCCACACATTATATATAGATGTAGTATATCAACACCCATCCTATATACATGTATTAATATTCACACATCTTACATACATGTAGTAGATCACACATCCTAATATACCATTATAGTCATCACACATCCTAATATACATGTTAGTATAGTCCACAAATCCTATTAAACCAAATAGTATATTCACACATCATATATAAATGTTAGTATATCACACATCCTAATCCTATAATACATGTAGTATATTCAACACATCCCTACATACAAGTAGTATATCACAACACATCCTACATACATGGTAAGTAAATTTCACAACAACTATCCCCACCCCCCCCCACCCCCCCAAATATACCAATTAGTAATATCACACAGCAAATATACACTGTAGTTATAATCACACAACCTATATAAACAAGTAGTATATCACACAGCTATATACCATGTATTATATCAACAAACCCATCCTATATAACAAGTAGTAAATCATCACTACACCATAATGTATAACATGTAGTATATCACAAACATCCTAATATATCAAGTAGTATATAATCACACAGCATATTATACATGAAGTATATCAATACATCCTATAATACATGGTTAGATATATCATACATCCTATATACATTTGAAGTATAATCACAACATCCTACATACATGTAGTATATTCACTACATCCCTATATACATGTTAGCCAATGCCACACATCCTATAATAAACCATGTAGTAATGTCCACCCATCCCTATAATACATGTAGTAATCATCAACATCATTATATACATGTAGTATATCACACATCACATATAACATGTATATAAATCACCACATGCAATATACATGTAGTAAAGCAGCCACATCACATATACATGTAAGTATATCACACATCCTAAATAACCAAAATTATGGGTAAAAGTTTTATTTCCACACATCATATAGAAACAATGTAGCATGTCACATATCCTATGTACATGAGTTATGCCACACATCCTATAAATTACATGTAGTATAATCACACATCCTATATACATGTAGTATGTCACACAGCCTATATACATGTAGTAAATATCACACATCCTATAATTACATGTAGTATATCACACATCCTAAATATATATGTATGTATATCACAACACATCCTATATAACATGATAATATTATCAACACATCCATATATACATGTAGTAATATCACACGATTTCCTATATACATGTAATATTACATCAACATCATCAATAAACATGTTTAGTTATGACCCAACACATAACCTATATACATGTAGTATATCACCACATACTATATAAACATAGTAGGATATATCACACATCCACATAATACATGTAGTATATCAACACATCCTATATACAATGTATTAATATCAACAACACATCAAACCATATACATGTATATATCACACATTCAACATATCATGAAGTATAATCACACATCCACATATACATGTAGTAATCTTCACCTACAATCACATAACCATGTAGTATGTCACACATCCTATATACATGTAGTATAGCACATATCCTAATATACATGTACATGTCAATCCACAAAACAAACCTCCCTATATACATGTAGTATATCACACATCCTAATATCATGTAGTTATATCACACATCATATAAAAATATTATGTAAGTATATTCACACATCCTATAATACATGTAAATAATTCACACAATCATATATACATGTAGTTATATCCACCACACCTATATAACATGTAAAAATATCAATCAACACATCATATATACATGTAGTTTAGTCACACCCCAATCCTATCCAATACAATGTAGCATGTCACAACATCCCTAAATATCCATGTAGTATATCACACATACTAATGTACATGTAAAGTATATCAACACACATATCACATATACATGTAGTATATCACACACTCCTAATCATACATGTTGTAATATCGCAAACATCACATATTTATATAGTATAGTCACACATCACATATTACAATGAAGTAAATCAATCCCACATCACATATACCATGTAGTATAATCACACATCACATAGAACATGTTAGCCATATCACACATCACATAGACATGTAGTAATAAAATCACACATCACATTAGACATGTAGCATATCACACAATCATTATTAAATACGTTGTAAGTATAAATCACACAATCCATATATAACAATGTTGTATATCACACATCCTATATACATTAGCCAAGCATGTTCAACACATTATAATACAATGTAGTATATCCACAACCAACCAATATACATTTAAGTAATATCATACATCCTATGTACATTTTTGTTTTAGTAATCACAAACCATCCTATATACGAGTGTTAGTATATCACACATCCTAATATACTATGTTAGCATGTCACACATCATATATACATGTAGTATACTCACACCAACCTTTATACACATTAGCATGTCACACATCATAATAATGCCATGTTAGTATATCAACACAATCCCCTGTATACCATGTTAGTATATCACACATCCGTTATATATATGTAGTATATCACACATCCTATATACATGTAAGTATATCACACGACCTAATATACATGTAGTATATCACACATCCTATAATACATGTAGTATATTCACAACATCACATATACATGTAGTATATCACACATCCTATGAGTAACATGTAATCATATCACACATCCTTTAGATACATGTTAGTATATCACACAATCCTAGATACAATGTAGTAATAAATCACACACCTATATAAAAACATGTAGCATGCCACACATCCCTATATAAATACATGTTAGTATGTCACACATCCTATATACATGTTTGTATATCACACCATCCTAATATACATGTAAGTATATCACTACATCAACATAGAAATCTGTTAAGCATATCACACATCCTATATACAAATGTAGTTATATCACACATCCTTATATTACCCATTTAATAAAATAATCAACACCATCATATATACATTAGTTATTCTGATCACATCATCCTATAAACATGTAGCATGTTCACCACATCCTAGAATACATGGTAGTATATCACACATACTAATGTTACATGTAGTTAATATCACACATCACATATACATGTAGTATATCATCACATACCTATATAACATTTGTATATCACACATCACATATATAGTAGTATGTCACACATCACATATACATGTAGTATATCACACATCCTATATACAAGTAGTATATCACACAGCATATATACATGTAGTATATCACACATCCTATATACAAGTAGTATATCACACACCATATATACATGTAGTATATCACACATCCTATATACAAGTAGTATATCACACAGCATATATACATGAAGTATATCATACATCCTATATACATGTAGTATATCATACATCCTATATACATGTAGTATATCACACATCCTACATACATGTAGTATATCACACATCCTATATACATGTAGTATGTCACACATCCTATATACATGTAGCATGTCACACATCCTATATACATGTAGTATATCACACATCCTATATACATGTAGTATATCACACATCACATATACATGTAGTATATCACACATCACATATACATGTAGTATATCACACATCACATAGACATGTAGCATATCACACATCATATATACGTGTAGTATATCACACATCATATATACATGTTGTATATCACACATCCTATATACATGTAGCATGTCACACATCATATATACATGTAGTATATCACACAACCTATATACATGTAGCATGTCACCCATCCTATATGCATGTAGTATATCACACATCCTGTATACATGTAGTATATCACACATCCTATATACATGTAGTATATCACACATCCTATATACATGTAGTATATCACACATCCTATATACATGTAGTATATCACACATCCTATATACATGTAGTATATCACACAACCTATATACATGTAGCATGTCACACATCCTGTATACATGTAGTATATCACACATCCTATAAACATGTAGTATATCACACATCCTATATACATGTAGTATATCACACATCCTATATACAAGTAGTATATCACACATCATATATAAATGTAGTATATCACACATCCTATCCTATATACATGTAGTATATCACACATCCTACATACATGTAGTATATCACACATCCTGCATACATGTAGTATATCACACATCCTATATACAAGTAGTATATCACACAGCATATATACATGTAGAATATCACACATCCTATATACAAGTAGTATATCACACACAATATATACATGTAGTATATCACACATCCTATATACATGTGTATATCACACAGATATATACATGTAGTATCATACATCCTATATAAGATATGTAGTATATCACACATCATATATACATGTAGTATATCACACATCCTATATACATGTAGTATATCACACATCCTATATACATGTAGTATATCACACATCCTATATACATGTAGTATATCACACATCCTATCCTATATACATGTGTGATATCTACACAACATCCTACATACATGTAGTATATCACACATCCTACATACATGTAGTATATCACATCCTATATACTAGTATACCAATAGTATATCACCACAGCATATATACATGTAGTATACTCACACATCCTATATACATGTAGTATATCAAACATCCTATATACATGTAGTATATCACACATCCTATATACATGTAGTATATCACACATCTATATATATATGTAGTATATCACACATCCTATATACATGTAATATATCACACATCCTATATACATGTAGTATATCACACATCTTATATACATGTAGTATATCACACATCCTATATACATGTAGTATGACATCCTATGTACTTGTAGTATATCACACATCCTAAATACATGTAGTATATCACACATCCTATATACATGTAGTATGTCACACATCATATATACATGTAATATATCACACATCCTATATACATGTAGTATATCACACATCCTATAAAACAGTGTATATCACACATCCTATATACTGTAGTATCACACATCCTATATACATGTAGTATATCACACATCCTATATACATGTAGTATATCACACATCTTATATACATGTAGTATATCACACATCCTATATGCATGTAGTATATCACACACTCCTATAAACCTGTATAGTATATCACATCCTATATACATGTAGTATATATCACACATCCTATATACATGTAGTATACACACAACCATCTATATACATGTATATATATACATCACATATACATGTAGTATGTCACACATCCTATATACATGACGCAATGTCACACACCTCCGAGTATACATGTAGTATATCACACATCCTATATACATGTAGTATATCACACATCACATATACATGTAGTATATCACACATCCTATATACATGTAGTATATCACACCATCACATAGATGACATCCTAGCATATCACACATCATATATACGTAAGTAGTATATCACACATCTATAGAAACATGTGTATATCACACATCCTATATACATGTAACATGTCACACATCCTATATGCATGTACGTATATATCAACACATCCTGGTATATCATATCAGTATATCACACATCCTATATACATGTAGTATATCACACATCCTATATACATGTTAGTAATATATCCCACATCATATACATGTAGTATATCCACACATATATATACATGTAGTATATCACACAACCTATATACATGTAGCATGTCACACATCCTGTATACATGTAGTATATCACACATCCTGTATACATGTAGTATATCACACATCCTATAAACATGTAGTATATCACACATCCTATATACATGTAGTATATCACACATCCTATATACAAGTAGTATATCACACATCATATTTAAATGTAGTATATCACACATCCTATCCTATATACATGTAGTATATCACACATCCTACATACATGTAGTATATCACACATCCGCATACATGTAGTATATCACACACTACCTATATACAAGTGTATATCACACAGCATATATACATGTAGAATATCACACATCCTATATACAAGTAGTATATCACACACCATATATACATGTAGTATATACACATACATATATACATGTAGTATCACACATATACATGTAGTATACACACAAATCAATCTATATACATCTACAGTATATCACACATCCTATACATGTAGTATATCACACATCATATATATATGTAGTATATCACACATCCATGTATATACATGTCATATATCACACATATATATACATGTAGTAGTATATCACACATCATACTATACATGTAGTATATCACAACATCCGTATATACATGTAGTATGACATCCTATGTACTTGTAGTACACACATCCTAAATACATAGTATATCACACATCCTATACATGTAGTATATCACACATCTATACATGTAGTATGTCACACATCCATATACATGTAATATATCACACATCCTATACATGTAGTATCACACATCCTATACATGTAGTATATCACACATCTATATACATGTAGTATATCACACCATCCTATATACATATAGTATATCACACATGTATATATCCAAATAGTATATCACACATCCTATATACATGTAGTATATCATACATCCTATATACATGTAGTATGTCACACATCCTGTGTACATGTATTATATCGTACATCATATATATGTGTAGTTTATCACACATCCTATATACATGTAGCATGTCACTCATCCTATATACATGTAGTATATCACACATCCTATATACATGTATTATACCACACATCCTATATACGTGTAGTATATCACACATCCTATATACATGTAGTATATCACACTTATTCTATACTTGTAGTATGTCACACATCCTATATACATGTAGTATGTCACACATCCTATATACATGTAGTATAGCACACATCCTATATACATGTAGTATGTCACACATCCTATATACATGTAGTATATCACACATCCTATATACATGTAGTATGTCATACATCCTATATACATGTAATATATCACACATCCTATATACATGTAGTATCTCACACATCTATATACTTACATGTCACACATCCTATAACATGTAGTATGTCACACATCCTATATACATGTAGCATGTCACACATCCTATATACATGTAGTATGTCACACATCCTATATACATGTAGTATGTCACACATCCTATATACATGTTGTATTTCACATATCCTATATACATGTAATATATCACACATCCTATATCATGTAGTATACTCACACATCACATATACATATAGTATATCACACATCCTAGTATACATATAGTATATACACATCCTATATACATGTAGTATATCATACATACTATATACAGGTAGTATATCACACATCACATATACATGTAGTATATCACACATCACATATACATGTAGTATATCACACATCACATATACATGTAGTATGTCACACATCCTATATACATGTAGTATATCACACATCCTATATACATGCAGTATATCACACATGCTATATACATGTAGTATATCACACGTAGTATTTACATGTAATATATAACAATCATATAAACGTGTAGTATATCACACTTCTTATATACATGTAGTATATCAGACTTCCTATATACATGTAGTATATCACACATACTATTTACATGTACTATATATTAAATGTATATAATACACATACTATTTACATGTAATATATAACAATCATATATACATATATTATATCACACATCCTATATACATGTAGTATATCACACTTCGTATATATATATGTAGTATATCACACATACTATTTACATGTAATATATGACATTCCACAGGTGATGGGAACAACTAATCTGATAGTCTGTTGTTACTTGTATAAGATAATATCTATATATATACACAGTCATGTGATTTTTTTCCCGTCACTTGTGTAACAATCATATATACATATATTATATCACACATGTAGTATATCACACATCATATATACATGAAGTATATCACACATACTATTTACTTGTAGTATATAACAATGATATATACATGTAGTATAACACTCATTATACATACATGTAGTATATCACTCATTATATATACATGTAGTACATCACACATCCTATATACATGTAGTATATCACACATCCTATTATACATATAGTATATCACACCTCATATATACATGTAGTATATCACACATCCTATATACATGTAGTATATCACACATCATATATACATGTAGTATATCACACATCATATATACATGTAGCATATCACACATCCCATACACGTGTAGTATGTCACATATCCAGTATATCGCACATCGTATACATATGTAGTATATCACACATCCTATATACATGTAGTATATCACAGATCCTATATACAAGTAGTATATAATTATCATATACAGTATATCATACATCCTATATACATTTAATATATCACACATCCTATATACATGTAGTATATCATACATCATATATACATGTATTATATAATTATGTATTTTACGAAAACGTTTGTGAGTTTAAACTGCAGTACTATTTAAAAGATATAACAGTTGTGAAGTTCAGGACTGCTTTTGCTCGACTTAAGGTATCATCGCATCGATTGGCGATTGAATCCGGTAGATGGAATGGAATTCAAGTTGAAAATAGAAAATGCGAAGTATGTGCCAGATTAGAAGATGAATACCACTTTATATTAGAATGTGTCATGTATGCAGAAATCAGGAAAAAATATATACGTATGTATTATAGACACAGACCTAATATGGTAAATTTTTTAGAATTGATAAAGTCCGAAAATTCTGAAATAGTACGAAATTTAGGAATGTATATTTATAAAGCTTTTGAAATAAGGAACGCTAATCTGTATAACCATTAGTATGTTACCTTCTCCAATATATTCAGCAATACAGAACCGATACAGTAAGTGGTCTTCATGTATTCAAACTGGCACATATATGTACATATATGTACCTAAGTTTAAAGTAGAAATATTACTATGTTCATACCTATTAAACAGGACAGTAACATAATTCTCACACAGCTAGTACATATTCGTATACGCTCATGTTGTAGTATGTCCAGTCTTTTGAATATTCCATTCGAAAGCCCGAACTAGTACATCATAGCAGCATAATACGAAATACAACCGAACTAGTAAGTGAAACAACATACTATTTATTTTGCAGTAAATGAGAATCAAACATGTAACTATAAAGCTGAGTGAGATAGTTCCTATCCTGTCTGCTGTCTTGTTAAACACACTTGTATACTGTATTTTGTCTTGCTTCTTGGGCCATATAGCTTAAAGCTATTGTTAATAAACATATATATATATATAATAATCATATATACTTGCAGTACATCACACATCCATATACATCTCTCAGCCTATGTACATATAGTATGTCATGCATCCATATACATATAGTATATGATACATTCTATATACCTTTTGTATTTTACATATCTTATGTGCAGGTAGCATATGATACATCATATATACATGCAGTACATCTCATAGCATATTTACATATAGTATATCATACATCCATATACATATAGCATATCACACATCCTATATGTACGTTGTATATCCTTTATACATGTAGTACATCGCTCAACCTTTCCATGAAGTATATCACACATACTAGATACATGTAGTATATCACACATCCTAGATACATGCAGTGTATCACATATCCTATATACATGCAGTATATCACGCATCATATATACATGTAGTATATCGCACGTCTAATATACATATAGTATATCTCACATCATATATACATGTCGTATTTTATACATATTCTTTATTCTGTTTCAGCCCTGCCGCCATCTTACCGTACGAGTCGTTGACACCGACACGTGTGACGACTAGCACAACTTACGATGAGCTGAATGTTTCTGGTATGTTTAAACCCACATTAATCAGGTATGATAAACGTGATATATTGCATGTGGGATACATCTGTTGTCCTTTATTTTAATTAACAGGCGGAAGGCCTAGACCAGTCCGCCCTTTGACACTTGTTATGTGCACAGCTTCTTTATGGTGTGTTGACATTCGCAAAGTTTTTTTTTCGGCTACCGGACATGGATTATGCCATTTTTTGAGACTTAGAATTTTACAATGGTGCCTTGTAATTCGTCAGACTTTTCAACCGTAATCGCTGCAGGCTTCATCTTGGTATGTAGCTTCCGTATGATAATTAGATGCGCAACATTATTTTCGATGATTCATTCAATATCAGGCTGAGGGATTATCTGCCCACTTTTCGACTTAGAATTTCACAATTTTGCATAGAAATTATAACTCGTAAAACTTTAAACCATAATAGCTGGAGGCTTGGTACTTGGAATTTAGCTTCTTTATGGTGTGTAAATGAGCAAAGTGTAATATTTTTTTTTATTCGACCTCCAATTATACTTAGAATGTCGCAATTTTGAGTCTTTTCCGGAAAGCGGTAGGTGGGGCTGCCGTGTTCTATGAACACATTTTCTAGTTTATGTATCTTGTGTTTCTAAACAATGACATAGATAACACCATGCTCGTGTATTATGATATCATGTTCACCAGGCATGGCTAGGATACGCGTAGTTACTCCGAAGTTCGCCGAGGAATTCCTACAGTTTTCGAGTCGAGTATGATAAACTCGATATCAAACATACACTAGCGTGTGTTCTATTTATCGAGTAACGTTTTACGCTACATAATTATCAATGGTGACGTAGGTTTCTTTGAAATTAATGCGGACTAATGCGTCATTACACAGATGTCATTCGGTAACGTCATGTACTCTCGTTCGACCAATGAAACGTCAGTTCTCAATTCTTTGTAACCCTGGAATTCATATCGGTTAACTGCCTGATACGACATTATGTTATCAGCCAACGTGTATTCTGTCAACACGGAGCTCGTTACCTGATAATTGTTTGACAGCATAGGTGATTCTCATACAATGTCATGTTCACAACATACTGTTATTGGAAAATATTGACACTATGAAAAACAGCGGTAAATTGATTAAACCTGACATTCGTTCTATATGTTTCCATTTCAGAGACAGCCCAGTCTGGTAATGCGTGGGAAGGAAGGTAAGTATCAGTATGTGGTTCCTGATCGGTCAGTATTGGGCCTGGTGAATGCAGACATGGGGCGTATCATGCTTATAGCATGTGTGTATATTCAACCTGTTGATCTTCTCGCGCACTCCTGATAGCCTGATAAGAGAAAGCTATTGTCATAATAATACGGGTGTTTCACGGACTGTAATGAATAGTGTGCACCCTGGTTAGACTGCATGGAAGCATCGTCACAACATGGGTCACACATTCAAGCATAAGCCCCGTATCTCGAGTCGCAACCACACTTCACTAGTATAGATCATAATGCGCCATAATAACGACCAGAATGGCTGACTTTGTGGATACATCAAATGGGTATTTCGCCGACGGAATGGTGAACAATGAAACACTTGATCAGAATAGGCGGACAGTATCCTGATTTCAAGCCTCGTCTGTACACAGTCAATAGACTAAGGAACAATGTATCCGAGACAGAAAGAACAGCCTATATATGGAAGCTAACACATTGGACCATAAAAATGGCAAGTGCACGGAAGCGCCTTCAGCGTCACATACAGACACGTCAGGACAATAATAGTATACAGTTATATTGCGGACAGCAGACAGATAACATGTACACAGGAATATTTAATTTGGCTGTTGTTGGCTTTCACATTATGACACATGGGATGATGCAAACTGGTTAAAAAGCGTTACAGCCCCTCGCATAAACCCGTAAAAACGGCAAGGTATTCACTGCTGTTACTGTTGGTTCTGCATTTTCTTTGTGAACCTACAGTTGGCCCTTAGCCACATTAAATCATAACAAATATGCAAACGTAGATAGTGTTTCGTAAAAGGTCACACTCACTAACTTGTTTATCGGACTTAACTTTGGTAAGATATTAATATAGTGAAAATACAAGATTCCTGTGAGCTATTAAAACGTTTATTTTCTAAACTAACGATAGATCATTCTCAGGCTACATATAGCCAGGTGTCTGAGTGCGTTTTGTCCCATGCA
Organism: Conchocele bisecta; assembly: GCA_029237695.1. NCBI lineage: Eukaryota > Metazoa > Mollusca > Bivalvia > Lucinida > Thyasiridae > Conchocele > Conchocele bisecta. Next base: position 18,635,498 of record CM055270.1, on the reverse strand, counting down.
AAGACTTGTAACCCTAAATCATTCCCCCATATTAAATTATAATAGAAATTGTTTTGTGGCGTTTGTTTTACAAACTTAACGTTAGGTAAACGTCTTATACCTTCTGTTTCCTTTCATGGAACACCTTGTTATTTCATACATGCATTCCTCAGATGACCCTCTATCATGCTAAATGTTTTATAGCATCTGTTTCCTTTCATGGAACGCCTTGATATTTCATACATGCATTCATCTGAAATCCATGACCCAGCGGCCATCCCTTACCTAAAGGTCAAAGTCACAAACGTAGCACATTCATAAACCCCTAACGTTAGGGTAAATGTCTTATAACTTCTGTTTCCTTTCATGGAACGCCTTGTTATTTCATACATGCATTCCTCAGATGACCCTCTATCATGCTGTAGCAAATCCATGACCCACTACCCAGCCCTTACCACAAGGTTAAGGTCACAAACTTGGCACATTCATAAACTTAACGTTGGGTAAATGTCTTATACCTTCTGTTTCCTTTCATGGAACACCTTTTTATTTCACACATGCATTCCTCAGATGACACTCTATCATGCTGTAGAAAATCCATGACCCTCCACCCAGCCCTTACCCCAAGGTCAAGGTCACAAACTTGGCACATTCATAAACTTAACGTTGGGTAAATGTCTTATAACATCTGTTTCCTTTCATGGAACACCTTGATATTTATGCTCCCGCTACCGAAAGGTACGGGGGCATATAGTGTTACCGGCGTCCGTCCGTACGTCCGTCCCGTACGTCCGTCCCGTCCGTACGTCCGTCCCGTCCGTCCGTACGTCCCGATATTAAATTCTTTAGTAACTTCTACATGGCTTCACATATTATGTCAATATTTATACACGTGATACATATGAACATCCCTTACACACTCCACCCCCCAGTACTTCGACCTTGACCTTTGGCCTTGACCTTTTCCACTTTAAATGTTTGCTTGGCAC
>CM055270.1:18596006-18634030 GCA_029237695.1 Conchocele bisecta | reverse complement strand
CCATTTATGAAATGGGGTGTTGTTCTAAAAAATATGTAAATTACTTGCAAAAAGTGCAAATCCTGATGAGACGGCTCGTTACGAGCCGGCTCATCTGGATCTACACTATTTGCCAATAACACTATACAGGCCTGTGGTGTTGAAAGGGTTAATCTCTGTGAAATCACAACAGGTTTTACATGATTATTCCATTAACCCTTACACCGCTATCTTAATTTTGTTGTTGCCTGCTGTTTATTTTCTGTTTTCTATTTGTATCATTATATTTTCAGAGGATATGACACTACAGGAATACGTTAATCTATTTGATGGAACGAACGTTTTATATGATTCCTGATGCTTAAGGAAGACAAAAGATAGTTGGTAACGACACGTGTGCATACATGTGAATTAGAACACCATGTCCGACTGTTTAAGGTCGATTTCACTGAACTGTTTTGCATGTATGTCTAGACAGTCGGCTTTATTGTGCATGCCCCACATGAAAATACAAGGTTTAGTGATTATTCATTGTTTGCGTATAACCACTGTATTTGCCAATGAGACTGGAAAAACGGGGCTTATGTGGTATGCCACCAGCGTAGTATGCACATCCGTGTAGTCTGATCATGGTCTACACCGTTCGCTATTCCATGAATGAAACGTCCGTCATGTTTCTAAAGCAACATACATTGTATATCGGTATTAGCCAAAATAAGTGTCATATTTGGTCAGGAACTACACATAGATCGCATAAACACAATATTGCCTGTCACAGTCACATTTATGTTCCTATTTCTGCTTACAATAGCTGTTTCAATCACTAACCAACTAACTAATATTTGACAAGAATGTTTAATACACGTGCAGCAGTTATGGTATAATTCAGAGAGTCCGTTAACTTGACATATTTTTGGAACATTAACATTGTGACAATTAACCGTCAATAGGAACAATTAGTAAACCTAACTGCATTTTATGACCAAGTTCATAGTGACAAATGCTTGTTTCAGAACGATAATATTATGAACCTTTCCATATTGACCTCATTACATCACATTTTCATAGCTACTAATGATTGTCAGAGAACGGAAATCTTATGCAAATTTTCATAACGACTAATGTTTGTCTGAGAACGGGAATGTTAGGAAAAGTTTCATAGCGGCTACAATATGCGGGAGCGATGGTACTTTTTATGAAAATTTTCATAGCGATTAACATTTGTCTGAAAGCAGTAATTTTCATAGCGACTTCAATATGTGCGAGTGATAGAAAGGTTTATGAAAATTTTCATAGTGAGAGGTATATTACATTTTATTAAATTTGTCGTAGTGTGAGTGATATTACGCTTTATAAAAATGTTCATAGCGAGAGGTATATTACATTTTATGAAAAATTTAATAGTGAGAGTGATATTATGCTTACGAAAATTTTCATAGCGAGAGGTATATTACATTTTATGAAAATTTTAATAGTGAGTGATATTAAGATTTATGAAAACTTTCATAAGGAGAGGTATATTACGCTTTATGAAAATTTTCATAGTTTGGTTTATGAACATTTTCATAGCGAGAGTGATGGTACATATTATGAAAAATTGTTTGTCTCAGAACGGAATGTTATGAAAATTGTCATAGTAATTTCAATATGTGAGTCACAGCGGTGGTTGCACAGGTGATTGCTGAGAAATTCTTATGAACAATTTCACAACGCTTGAAGGCAAAGTAGATCGCAGAGATAGTATGCTTTGTCGTATACTGAATGTCTGTTCCTAATGTCTGTTCATAGAATGTGGTGAAATATTATGATAATTTTCATAGTCAAGTGCAGTCTGAATGTTTCATAACCCTCCTTATGCATATGGGGTCGCTATTTTGAGCAACTGGATTTGCTCAAACAAAACTGGAGCCTGTTAGTTACAGGTTTTACATGATTATTCCATTAATATTTATTAAAACACCTCCAGATGTTATGCAAACATTGAGCTTATATGTATATGTATATGCATATGCATATTCAGAGGCCTTGATAAGCTGCGTATTTGCGTAAATACGCAGTCAAAAAATCTGAAAACCCAATTCAAATTGAAAACCCTGCGTACTAAACCCAATTAAAACATCGAGTAATCAATTGGCTTGAAAATATATGCGTACTGATAATTTTACAAGGACAGTTTTCAATAACATTATTGAAAAATGCCAAAGATGTCGATGGCAAAATCAGTCACAAAATCACAGCTAGCCTATTTGTCTTATTTGGTTACAATAAGCGTCTATATCGATGATGCAACTATACATATAATAAGCGTCTATGGACATGATGGCTGTCTTATAAACAGGATACGCACGGTCACTATCTTTTAGCAGATTACACGGTGACGGTATTTGTGAAAAGCACTTCATATGAATTTCCGGTCGGTCGATTAAGATTGATAATGGCGATTCCTTTTTGAAATTCGCCATTTAATACGCACAGTGTTCGCAGGTGACGACGCGTAAGTAATTGCTTAGAGATGTGACCGAAACAATAAGGATATGGCTGACTCGACCCTGGTCCGAAACGTTTGTGATGCGAAACGTCCGAGTTGTGCAAATAGACTAAGTTTCTTTTCATTCGGATATACTTCGGATGTTACTGTTTAAGATTTGACAGACCGCGGTAAATATGTCTTCAACAAAACGTGGAGAAAAAAGACGTAGCAAAGGCCCAATTAAACATAATTTCTAATTAGTTTTAACTAACACTTAAAAAGATGTCACATGTTTGTATAGAACAGTTAACATGTGACGCATATTGGCCGGGGGGGGGGAGATTTTCCTAGGAAATCCCCCCCCAACCATCTACCATATGCATAGCGGATGTGAATGCCTCTTTGTAGACAAGAATACCACCCCACCCCCCTCCCTCATGATGAAATAATGTATGTTGGTGTAGAACAGATAGCATTTCATTTGGCATGTATTGAGGGGTGGGGGAGGGGGGGGGGGAGATTTTCCTAGGAAATATTCCCCCCCAACCATCTACCATATGCATAGCGGATGTGGATGTCTCTTTGTAGACAAGAATAACCCACGATTGGGGGAGTATTTCTGATGAAATATTGTATGTTGGTGTAGAACAGATCGCATGTGGCATGTATTGGTGGGGCGGGGAGGGGGGGGGGGAGGTAGATTTTCCTAGGCATTATTCCCCCCAACCAATCTATCATATGCATAGCGGATGTTGATGTCTCTTTGTAGACAAGAATAACCCCCCCCCCTCATGATGAAATAATGTATATTGGTTTAGAACATATAGCATTTGGCAAGTATTGAGAGGGGGGGGAGATTTTTCCTAGGAAATACCCCTCCCCCCCAACCAACTACCATATGCATAGCGGATGTGGATGTCTCTTTGTAGACAAGAATAACCCACGATTGGGAGAGTACTTCTGATGAAATAATGTATGTTGGTGTAGAACAGTAGCATGTGGCATGTATGGTGGGGGGGGGGGGAGATTTTCCTGGAAATATCCCCCCAAACAACCATACCTTATGCATAGCGGATGTGAATGTCTCTGTGTAGACAAGAATAACCCACGATGGGGGAGTATCTGATGAAATAATGTATGTTGGTGTAGAACAGAGTATGTGGCATGTATTGGGGGGGGGGTGGGGGGATTTTCCTAGAAATATTCAACCCCCCCCCCCACCAATCTATCAATATGCATAGCGTTGGAGTGAATGTCTCTTTGTAGACAAGAATACCCCCCTCCCTCATGATGAAATTAATGTATGTTGATGTAGAACAGATAGCATTTGGAATGTATTGAGGGAGGGGGGAGATTTTCCTAGGAAATATCCCCCCAACCAACTACCATATTCATAGCGGATGTGGATGTCTCTTTGTAGACAAGAATAACCCACGATTGGGGGAGTATTTCTGATGAAATAATGTATGTGGGTGTAGAACAGATAGCATTTGGCATGTATTGAGGGAGGGTGGGGGGGGGGTGATTTTCCTAGGAAATATCCCCCCAACCAACTACCATATGCATAGCGGATTTGGATTTCAGATGAAATAATGTATGTTGGTGCCATTACCAAAAAAAAATATTTTCTGCTGTAACTTTATTATTATGTAGGCAAACTTGACAAATGAGATGTCTAGACCTATGTGTTGAGGGTCAAGAAAAATGATTCAGACATAGTTGAAGCACTTTCTTTAAGGTTTGCAGGTTTACAGATGTTTATTAATAAAATATAGAAGTTAAAGTTGCTAGTCTGTAATCATAAATATGCTCATCCATAATCCATCTCTAGTTCTAAGCAAGTTAAAGTTAAGTTTTCACGCTGATCTGTGGTCTGCTATTCTTTTAAATATGAGAAACAGTCATTTTCATTTAAGACAACAAAAAGCTATCGTCAAAGTGTCAATTATATACACGAATCCATGCGGTCTGAGTTTTGTCCTACTATATAAAGTTCTAGCATGCTGCTACGTGAACAAATTTCAGTTAGCATAAACAGTTTTCATGAATACCTAACTTCTTTTAGGCAAATCACATTGTATTCATGCAATGAATCTGATCATCAATCTGTTGCTGGCATGCACACATTGACGTGCATCGTAATCCTGATTTCCGGCATTTGCAGCGTTGAGTCTTGCATTGTTTCCGACATGCACAGGCTATCATCTCAGGTGTGTGGCAATGGCATTTCTCCATATCATCGCTTGATAGTGTACTTTCATCAAATGGAAACGGAGCGCATCATTTGTTGGGGCCATGGCTTCTGGTTTGCCCATCTTTCGAGAACAATAAATGCCGTTCTGCATCAACAGAGTCTGTTCTGTGCACATTGTATATTCTGCAGACAAATGTTTCTGAAGATTTGATGGTTTCCTCTATGAGTTCACCAATGCCCAAATTCTTCAGCAATTCATGGTGCTCTTCGAAGACCGTCCATGATGATCGTTTGGTGTGATTCGCGATGTACGAGGTGGTGTCAAACCCAGTTAATGCGTGAAATGCTAGCAAGGATGCTGCTGAGCCTCTGGGTAGTTTGTTGAAAACTGCATCAATGGGTATATAACTCCGTTTCTTAGATGTGCCCGACATCATCCAGAGATGCTCACATTGCATACGTTGAAAGTGGGATACTAGAAGCAGGAGGACATCAGTGTCCCTGGGAGATACAACAACTGTATTAAACTGGCTGTGGACGGCATGCAGCACCAATCTTGTGTCCGCTTCTTCATGTGTGGATTTCAGAGGTGTCAAACCAGTTGTACCTTTTGATGACTTCACCTCGAGTTCCTCACTAAATCCACTGGAAACTACAATTTCTTTATTATTAGGCGCCTGGGAACACAGTTCCTCAGACAAGAAATGTGCTAGATCTGCTTTATTATCAGCTAGTGACAGAAATTTGACCAGTTCTTTGGAAGAGGTACATCACGACCTTCCATAAGCCGTCTGATTGGCCGTGCTGCTTTACTGCGCCGCGTTCTGGTTGTACCCTTGATTGTTTCTTCCCTATATCTGTCGAACACAATATCAGTTTTTTGATATTTGGAACCTGCTTTCATCACTGTTTTCACGTACGTGTCGGCCAGATCACCAATGGTCACAGCATCATCAGGCTTTCCAAGAGCTACTACCAATGCTTGTCCATCCATGATAAGGCAAGATGATGGTGTCATGAAGTTGCATTGTCTCGGGACAGTCTATGTATCCTGTTATCACGTTAGAAAGTACCGACTTGTTTCCAGTGCGTAGTGTACCATTCATTTCGGCAAGGCATACAGGGACCGTAAGAAGCTCATGCTTGAGAACAGTTGGCAAACCAACTGGCCGATCCGCCTCATAAAGGAGGAAATTTCTGTCTGCCTTCAGAACAGTTGTCTTGTCTTTGTCCTTTGAGTGTTTAACCACTTCATATAAAGTGACACATGTTGGGGCGTTATTTCTGTGCAGAGGTTCATGGAATGAAACATATGGCTTATCACATTGCTCAGCCACAATCAACCTGTCCTGAACAAATGTCTTGACTTCTTCTTGCCCAAGCTTCTTGGCACGTAGTAGTGATTCTTGAATTGACACTGTTGCTATTTTTTGTTTTGCAACATACCTGGATGTGATACAGATGAGAACACACTGAATATTTGAAAAGTGGAATGTAAAGAACTCTCGTCATCATTGTCTCTCGTTTGTCGTGATTTTGCTGCTTCGTTGTGAAGGTCTGTACTCCCACGGTGGAGACTGTACATGCCATGGGTTTGTTCTGCTATGTGCGATCTCAGGTTAAAGGAGAGTGTCCACCTGTACAGAGCTGATGTCATCTTGGTGATACCAATGACATCACCTCTAAAGATGGAGTTTCCAGATATCATCACGCTGAGCTCGAGTGTATTGCAGCAGTATTGCGACCATGTCCATATATTGCCACCAGAAGCTGAAGTTCACATCAGCATATCTGCTCTCAACAAATTCATCCAGGAACTTCCTGAACTTTTCCTGATCCAAAAATGTTATCAGTTCAGGAATAGTCTGCGGGTCGTCATCAGCAGCCATCCTGGAAATGCAAACATGGCAGTCCTCGTCCGCCTTTGCAACAAAGGAGAGAAGGCTTGGCATCAGGAGACGCCACAGAGCTTGCAAAGTCAGTTTGTGTGCCCTCAAAGCTTTGTTGTATGCCTTTCCTGTCAAAACATGTTCTACAGTGCCTTGTCCGAGTAGTCCACTTTCCACCCACACTTCAGCTAGTCCGGAACCATTCATATGATCTCCTATCGCATTGAGGAAGTTCATCGATGCGTGAAGGCCACCAATGCGAGGTATTAACTTATCCTGGTATTCTGGAACAGACCACTTTAGCTCCATAAGTCTGCAGTACATCGCTTGATCGACTGTGAGGACTGTATGTTCCTGTCCAAAATGTGAAGATATTGCCATGCATCTCTTCACGGTGACGGAGATCAGTCGTGCCTTCTTATTTGCAGTTTGACAGAAAATGCAAAGGCTCCAGTTTACTGGCTGCACACCTTTTCGTAATGAACGACTGTTACATGTACCACCTGGAACACCTGAACTGCAACCTGCTCCCTCTGTTGAATACTCAGTCTGAGTCCTCTGAAAACGTTCTATTTTACTCAAGAGATACGGCTGTGGCAGAACCTAATGCATTCTCGAGACGATCAATTAAGTCTATATTGAAATGCTCCTAAAGCATTATACAGCGCCCTTGTCTAGAAATACGTCTTGTCTATTATTCAACTTATTTCAAGAGATATTCATTAAAAATTCATTATGCAGGTGATTGATTTTCTCTATACAGCCTGCGATTCAAATTATACAATTGACGTACACACCTGTCGAATTGTGTAAGCCGCATTTTGTATGAAAAAAAAATACAAGTTTCAATCGAAGGTGAATTTATTCAAAGATATAGGTGCCAGCCAATACTCAAAAGCATGTTGGCGAAGAAGGCTATAGTTATATTCCCAACATCAACAAGACTATTTCATTTCTGCGATTCATTTTGATTTATTGGTGTTTAATGGCCTACCAACAGCTAAGGTCATTTAAGGCTGTGCCAACACGTTCGATCCCGTCTTTAACCTGCTGCATTGGGGGGAAATGCCAAAATCAGAACGGAATATTTACGAAAAAAATATATATTCTGCCCTGAAATTAGAATAACCCGACCTGGTACCAGGTCCATACCAAACCAAGTTATTTGCATTGGTCACTTCCCCCAAAAGTAATAGGATTAGGAATAATCATATTACTCATATAAGGGGTATAACCCGATTCAACCTCCACATACAAGAATGCCAAAGCCGTACCCGAGAGCCAAACCAGGTCTCCAGTTGAAATTCCTGTAAGGATGACTCCCAATCGCTAAATTAATTAATTACCCATCGCATGCTGCCAACCAACCACCCAATTGATGTTTGCGAACATGATATACATGAAGTCAAAAGTGTTTGTCTTTATTCCCTTCTGAACATGATGAAATCATGTTATGGATGTCAATGTCAATATTTACTATTTTGACATTTAATCTTTACACCGCTATCTTAATTTTTGTTGTCTGCTGTTTATTTTCTATTTTCCATTTTAATCATCAAAAACATGCTTTGACAGCATCAGAAATGGCAATTATCATGTCTGTCCACTCATAACCAAGATAACGATGATGAAATCTAAAAACTTAACCCTTACTGAATTAAAATTTGTCGTCGGCTGTTTATTTTTTATTTTCCATTTTTCTTATCAAAACATGCTAAAAAACTGCCAAAGCATGTTTGTATTTACAGAAAATACAAAGTACGAAATAACAGCAGACGACAGATTTCGGTTCCCGCCTTTTAAGAGTTAACAGCGATTACAACAAGAGGGTCATGATGGCCCTAATTCGCTCACCTGACTTCATGAACACCAGAGGAGAATGTGACATTGAGTTCATATGTGTTTTAAACAAATTGTGCTATTTTTAGATGGTGGTCATGACTCTCATTTTACCAAATCTGAAAATGCTTCACCGAAGGATCCTAACTTACTATGAAGTTTGGCCAACATCGGCCATGTGGTTCCTGAGAAAAAGACGTTCAAAATCTCGAATAAATGAACCTTTTGGAGGCCATCATGGATGACATAATCATCCGATTCCGACAAATATTGCACCAGAGCAATCGCCTCATCGATACCTTCAATTTGATATATGACATGACCATATTTGGTCAAAAATAAAATTTGACCCCACGGGCCACGCCCATTTTTGACCCCGAGGTCACCATTTTAACAACTTTGAAAGAGCATTGTAAATCGATAATTCCTACCAAGTTTCGTCGAAATCCGGCTGGCGGTTCATGAGAAGAAGATTTTTTAAGAATTTTTGCTATTTTTAGACGGCAGCCATCTTGGATTAGCGACGACCTCAGTTTTTTACAAATCTGAAAAGGCTTCACACATGGACCATAACTGTGAAGTTTGGCCACCATGGGCCAAGCGGTTCGTGTCAATAAGAATTTTGAAATCTCTAATAAAAGAACAATCTTTTTACCTTTTGGCGGCCATCTTGGATGACATGACCTTCCGATTTCGACAAAAAATGCACCAGAGCGATCGCCTCTTTGATACCTTCGATTTGATATAGACATGACCATATTCGGTCAAAAATAAAATTTGACCCCAATTTAACAACTTTGAAAGAGCATTGTACATATCGAACATTCCTACCAAGTTTCGTTGAAATCCGGCTAGCGGTTCATGAGAAGAAGATTTTTTAATAATTTATGCTACTTTTAGACGGCGGCCATCTTGGATTAGCGATGACCTCCATTTTAACAAATCTGAAAAGGCTTCACTCATGGACCATAACTTTTAAGTTTGGCTACCATGGGCCATGCGGTTCAAGTGAAGAAGAATTTTGAAATCTCTAATAACGGGCCACGCCCATTTTTGACCACGGGGTCACCATTTTAACAACTTTGAAAGAGCATTGTACATCGATCATTCCTACCAAGTTTTGTCGAAATCCGGTTGGCGGAGAAGATTTTTGAAGAATTTGTACAATTTTTAGACGGTGGCCATCTTGGATAACGTGATGACGTCATTTGAACAAGTTTGTAATCCCCCTACCTAAGGACCATGACCATGAAGTTTGGTGACCAATGGTTACCGAGGAGAAGACGTTTGAAAATGTTCACGGACGACGGACGACGACGGACACATTGCGGTAACAGTAGCTCACATGAGCTTCGCTCAGGTGAGCTAAAAACACCCTCTTTTCATAAACGGAAGTCTGAAAATCATTTTGTGACGATTGGATTGGTCAGAAAATTAACATATAAAGATCCATTTTCAGTTACTTAAGATTGGTGTAACTATTAAAATATATCAATTGTAAGCAAAACAACCTACACAGTATATATGCATATAGCGGATGTGGATGTCTCTTTGTAGACAAGAATAACCACGTTTAATTCCCACGATTGGGAGAGTATTTCTGATGAAATAATGTATGTGTGTAGAACAGATAGCATTTGGCATGTATTGAGGGAGGGGGGGGGGGGGGTGATTTTCCTAGGAAATATCCCCCCAACCAACTACCATATGCATAGCGGATTTGGATTTCAGATGAAATAATGTATGTTGGTGCCATTACCAAAAAAAAATATTTTCTGCTGTAACTTTATTATTATGTAGGCAAACTTGACAAATGAGATATCTAGAGCTATGTGTTGAGGGTCAAGAAAATTGATTAAGACATAGTTGAAGCACTTTCTTTAAGGTTTGCAGGTTTACAGATGTTTATTAATAAAATATAGAAGTTAAAGTTGCTAGTCTGTAATCATAAATATGCTCATCCATAATCCATCTCTCGTTCTAAGCAAGGTTAAAGTTAAGTTTTTCACGATGATCTGTGGTCTGCTATTCTTTTAAATATGAGAAACAGTCATTTTCATTTAAGACAACAAAAAGCTATCGTCAAAGTGTCAATTATATACACGAATCCATGCGGTCTGAGTTTTGTCCTACTATATAAAGTTCTAGCATGCTGCTACGTGAACAAATTTCAGTTAGCATAAACAGTTTTCATGAATACCTAACTTCTTTAGGCAAATCACATTGTATTCATGCAATGAATCTGATCATCAATCTGTTGCTGGCATGCACACATTGACGTGCATCGCAATCCTGATTTCCGGCATTTGCAGCGTTGAGTCTTGCATTGTTTCCGACATGCACAGGCTATCATCTCAGGTGTGTGGCAATGGCATTTCTCCATATCATCGCTTGATAGTGTACTTTCATCAAATGGAAACGGAGCGCATCATTTGTTGGGGCCATGGCTTCTGGTTTGCCCATCTTTCGAGAACAATAAATGCCGTTCTGCATCAACAGAGTCTGTTCTGTGCACATTGTATATTCTGCAGACAAATGTTTCTGAAGATTTGATGGTTTCCTCTATGAGTTCACCAATGCCCAAATTCTTCAGCAATTCATGGTGCTCTTCGAAGACCGTCCATGATGATCGTTTGGTGTGATTCGCGATGTACGAGGTGGTGTCACACCCAGTTAATGCGTGAAATGCTAGCAAGGATGCTGCTGAGCCTCTGGGTAGTTTGTTGAAAACTGCATCAATGGGTATATAACTCCGTTTCTTAGATGTGCCCGACATCATCCAGAGATGCTCACATTGCATACGTTGAAAGTGGGATACCAGAAGCAGGAGGACATCAGTGTCCCTGGGAGATACAACAATTGTATTAAACTGGCTGTGAACGGCATGCAGCACCAATCTTGTGTCCGCTTCTTCATGTGTGGATTTCAGAGGTGTCAAACCAGTTGTACCTTTTGATGACTTGACCTCGAGTTCCTCTCTAAATCCACCGGAAACTTACAATTTCTTTATTATTCGGCGCCTGGGAACACAGTTCCTCAGACAAGAAATGTGCTAGATCTGCTTTATTATCAGCTAGTGACAGAAAATTTGACCAGTTCTTTGGAAGAGGTACATCACGACCTTCCATAAGCCGTCTGATTGGCCGTGCTGCTTTACTGCGCCGCGTTCTGGTTGTACCCTTGATTGTTTCTTCCCTATATCTGTCGAACACAATATCAGTTCTTTGATATTTGGAACCTGCTTTCATCACTGTTTTCACGTACGTGTCGGCCAGATCACCATTGGTCACAGCATCATCAGGCTTTCCAAGAGCTACTACCAATGCTTGTCCATCCATGATAAGGCAAGATGATGGTGTCATGAAGTTGAATTGTCTCGGGACAGTCTATGTATCCTGTTATCACGTTAGAAAGTACCGACTTGTTTCCAGTGCGTAGTGTACCATTCATTTCGGCAAGGCATACAGGGACCGTAAGAAGCTCATGCTTGAGTACAGTTGGCAAATCAACTGGCCGATCCGCCTCATAGAGGAGGAAATTTCTGTCTGCCTTCAGAACAGTTGTCTTGTCTTTGTCCTTTGAGTGTTTAACCACTTCATATAAAGTGACACATGTTGGGGCGTTATTTCTGTGCAGAGGTTCATGGAATGAAACATATGGCTTATCACATTGCTCAGCCACAATCAACCTGTCCTGAACAAATGTCTTGACTTCTTCTTGCCCAAGCTTCTTGGCACGTAGTAGTGATTCTTGAATTGACTCTGTTGCTAGGTCTTTCGTAGCAATGTTTTGCAACATACCTGGATGTGATACAGATGAGAACACACTGAATCTTTGAAAAGTGGAATGTAAAGAACTCTCTTCATCATTGTCTCTCGTTTGTCGTGATTTTGCTGCTTCGTTGTGAAGGTCTGTACTCCCACGGTGGAGACTGTACATGCCATGGGTTTGTTCTGCTATGTGCGATCTCATGTTAAAGGAGAGTGTCCACCTGTACAGAGCTGATGTCATCTTGGTGATACCAATGATATCACCTCTAAATATGGAGATTCCAGATGCCATCACGCTGAGCTCGAGTGTATTGCAGCAGTATTGCGACCATGTCCATATATTGCCACCAGAAGCTGAAGTTCACATCAGCATATCTGCTCTCAACAAATTCATCCAGGAACTTCCTGAACTTTTCCTGATCCAAAAATGTTATCAGTTCAGGAATATTCTGCGGGTCGTCATCAGCAGCCATCCTGGAAATGCAAACATGACAGTCCTCGTCCGCTTTTGCAACAAAGGAGAGAAGGCTTGGCATCAGGAGACGCCACAGAGCTTGCAAAGTCAGTTTGTGTGCCCTCAAAGCTTTGTTGTATGCCTTTCCTGTCAAAACATGTTCTACAGTGCCTTGTCCGAGTAGTCCACTTTCCACCCACACTTCAGCTAGTCCGGAACCATTCATATGATCTCCTATCGCATTGAGGAAGTTCATCGATGCGTGAAGGCCACCAATGCGAGGTATTAACTTATCCTGGTATTCTGGAACAGACCACTTTATCTCCATAAGTCTGCAGTACATCGCTTGATCGACTGTGAGGACTGTATGTTCCTGTCCAAAATGTGAAGATATTGCCATGCATCTCTTCACGGTGACGGAGATCAGTCGTGCCTTCTTATTTGCAGTTTGACAGAAAATGCAAAGGCTCCAGTTTACTGGCTGCACACCTTTTCGTAATGAACGCCTGTTACATGTACCACCTGGAACACCTGAACTGCAACCTGCTCCCTCTGTTGAATACTCAGTCTGAGTCCTCTGAAAACGTTCTATTTTACTCAAGAGATACGGCTGTGGCAGAACCTAATGCATTCTCGAGACGATCAATTAAGTCTATATTGTTGGAGTCCCTCAGCTTCTTTCTGCTACAGGCTGCACGCCTGACTGTTGTAAGTCCATATTCAGTTGCTTCACTCAGGTTTGTTCTGGCTTTATGCGCTTGACAGAAAATGCACTGGCTGTAGTCTACAGGTGACAGCCTCTTCAAGCTAATCACGGGATCCATTGTAGCCCGCAAACAAGAATTTTGGTAAATGTACATCACTTGAACAACACAGTTAAGTTTATATTTAGTATGTATTAAAAATTAAATACTAAATATATACAGTGTATGCCAAACAATCGTGTTTCGGCAATGCACCACTGAACTGTGATCTCTTCCAAATCCGATATTACACGTACAAGTAGTAGCCTAAGTATACATTCTAGCGATGATGCATTCTGAGGACCAATGCGATACGCTATATACAGTTTACTACAAGTAAACAAAGATGATAGCACTGTTGAGGTTTGACAACTAATGAAATTTTGGTAATAAATGATGTCAGATGTTGAGTCAGTGATATCATATCTCTTTTGTTGTTGTAGTTGTTGTTGTTGTTATATATACTCTGTTGATTATATCCAGGCGCTGTCTTTCATAGTTGAGCATACTAATATAAGATTTGGAAGAGATCACAGTTCAGTGGTGCATTACCGAAACACGATTGTATTATATTTCTTGGTAATGAGAGTAACTAATTTATTAGGGACATTTCTAAGATGTAAGATGCGTACATGTGAACAATGTGCATTTATTTAAATGGTATAGTAGTGCCTGTCCGAAGAAAGTGCCGAAAATTGTCAATTTGGCAACCATTTTGTTTATGCTAATTTATTGGTCAAAAACTCAAAATTCAGCTTGGGAACCGGGCTAGTCGAATTCAGCATACCTTAATTATGTTAAACAGTCAGGTTCCAAACTTTTACTAAGAAATGCTCCTAAAGCCTTATACAGCGCCCTTGTCTAGAAATACGACTTGTCTATTATTCAACTTATTTCAAGAGATATTCATTAAAAATTCATTATGCAGGTGATTGATTTTCTCTATACAGCCTGCGATTCAAATTATACAATTGACGTACACACCTGTCGAATTGTGTAAGCTGCATTTTGTATGAAAAAAAAATACAAGTTTCAATCGAAGGTGAATTTATTCAAAGATATAGGTGCCAGTGAATACTCAAAAGCATGTTGGCGAAGAAGGCTATAGTTATATTCCCAACATCAACAAGACTATTTCATTTCTGCGATTCATTTTGATTTATTGGTGTTTAATGGCCTATCAACAGCTAAGGTCATTTAAGGCTGTGCCAACACGTTCGATCCCGTCTTTAACCTGCTGCATTGGGGGGAAATGCCAAAATCAGAACGGAATATTTACGAAAAAAATATATATTCTGCCCTGAAATTAGAATAACCCGACCTGGTACCAGGTCCATACCAAACCAAGTTATTTGCATTGGCCACTTCCCCCAAAAGTAATAGGATTAGGAATAATCATATTACTCATATAAGGTATAACCGATTCAACCCCCACATACAAGAATGCCAAAGCCGTACCCGAGAGCCAAACCAGGTCTCCAGTTGAAATTCCTGTAAGGATAACTCCCAATCGCTAAATTAATTAATTACCCATCGCATGCTGCCAACCAACCACCCAATTGATGTTTGCGAACATGATATACATGAAGTCAAAAGTGTTTGTCTTTATTCCCTTCTGAACATGATGAAATCATGTTATGGATGTCAATGTCAATATTTACTATTTTGACATTTAACCTTTACACCGCTATCTTAATTTTTGTTGTCTGCTGTTTATTTTCTATTTTCCATTTTGATCATCAAAAACATGCTTTGACAGCATCAGAAATGGCAATTATCATGTCTGTCCACTCATAAACAAGATAACGATGATGAAATCTAAAAACTTAACCCTTACTGAATTAAAATTTGTCGTCTGCTGTTTATTTTTTATTTTCCATTTTTCTTATCAAAACATGCTAAAAAACTGCCAAAGCATGTTTGTATTTACAGAAAATACAAAGTACGAAATAACAGCAGACGACAGATTTCGGTTCCCGCCTTTTAAGGGTTAACAGCGATTACAACAAGAGGGTCATGATGGCCCTAATTCGCTCACCTGACTTCATGAACACCAGAGGAGAATGTGACATTGAGTTCATATGTGTTTTAAACAAATTGTGCTATTTTTAGATGGTGGTCATGACTCTCATTTTACCAAATCTGAAAATGCTTCACCGAAGGATCCTAACTTACTATGAAGTTTGGCCAACATCGGCCATGTGGTTCCTGAGAAAAAGACGTTCAAAATCTCGAATAAATGAACCTTTTGGAGGCCATCATGGATGACATAATCATCCGATTCCGACAAATATTGCACCAGAGCAATCGCCTCATCGATACCTTCAATTTGATATATGACATGACCATATTTGGTAAAATTTGACCCCACGGGCCACGCCCATTTTTGACCCCGGGGTCACCATTTTAACAACTTTGAAAGAGCATTGTAGATCGATCATTCCTACCAAGTTTCTTCGAAATCCGGCTGGCGGTTCATGAGAAGAAGATTTTTTAAGAATTTTTGCTATTTTTAGACGGCAGCCATCTTGGATTAGCGACGACCTCCGTTTTTTACAAATCTGAAAAGGCTTCACACATGGACCATAACTGTGAAGTTTGGCCACCATGGGCCAAGCGGTTCGTGTGAATAAGAATTTTGAAATCTCTAATAAAAGAACAATCTTTTTACCTTTTGGCGGCCATCTTGGATGACATGACCATCCGATTTCGACAAAAAATGCACCAGAGCGATCGCCTCTTTGATACCTTCGATTTGATATAGACATGACCATATTCGGTCAAAAATAAAATTTGACCCCAATTTGACCCCACGGACCACGCCCATTTTTGACCCCGGGGTCACCATTTTAACAACTTTGAAAGAGCATTGTACATATCGAACATTCCTACCAAATTTCGTTGAAATCCGGCTAGCGGTTCATGAGAAGAAGATTTTTTAATAATTTATGCTATTTTTAGACGGCGGCCATCTTGGATTAGCGATGACCTCCATTTTAACAAATCTGAAAAGGCTTCACCCATGGACCATAACTTTTAAGTTTGGCTACCATGGGCCAAGCGGTTCAAGTGAAGAAGAATTTTGAAATCTCTAATAACGGGCCATGCCCATTTTTGACCCCGGGGTCACCATTTTAACAACTTTGAAAGAGCATTGTACATCGATCATTCCTACCAAGTTTTGTCAAAATCCGGTTGGCGGAGAAGATTTTTGAAGAATTTGTGCTATTTTTAGACGGTGGCCATCTTGGATAACATGATGACGTCATTTGAACACGTTTGTAATCCCCCTACCTAAGGACCATGACCATGAAGTTTGGTGACCAATGGTTACCGAGGAGAAGACGTTTAGTCCTGTCCCTGCTTATAACCCCGCATACATTTCATCCGCAAGAGAATTTGAAACTTGATTTGAGTCATTGGACCATTTATCTTCAACAATCACACAGGTGCTTCTGCGAAACCGGCTGCGAGAATCCGCCAGGGGAGCAAATCCAAGATGGCCGCCAGAAAACGTATTGCAAATGTAAATATCAAACTACACAGCATATAAGTGTGTAAAATACATCGTTTTATAGGTTTTAGGGTGTGGGGAATCCGTTTCCGACATCGTATTCATGATTAGAGGTCACGTTCACAATATCAAGTTCCAAAATGGCCGCCAGCCACCTATTGTAAATCCAGATTTTGATCCATACGCTGTAAAAGTAAGTGGATTGCATTGTTTTATATGTGTGTTGGCGTGGGAAATCCATTTGTGGCATCTACTTCGTGATTGGATGTCAATGTCACATGCAAAGGTTAAGGTCAAAGAAAAAAAGCATTTAAAAACGGATGACTTCAAATTATGTTATTGTACAACTTATTATCAGGCTGGCTGACACATTGTTCACCAATGAAATTGTACACAGCACTCCAAAAAATAGTAAATAATACAGTTAAACATGTAGTACAGGCCCCCGGTCTTTACTAAATGGTGCCGATATGAATACATGTCTTAAGCAGCCACTGTGCCAGTACCGTTGCAGTATCACTTACTATACGTAAATATGTGTCTCCTGTTAAGCATCCATTTGTTTGATTTGAAAGGCACGATGTGTTGCATCATATTGTGGATGTTTCAGATATGTTTAACCTTAGCTCCATAATGGTTCGAAATAATACATGGAATATATGCCAGCAATCAGACCCGAGAAAGGTGCAAATGAGGTATCTGTGCATGTGTTTATCTATTTGCACAGATCGGCTCAACAACCTTCTTGTGACAGTAGATCACACAAATAACATCTGCTGCTTTGCATGAACATCGCTTCGAATTGCATTTTCCACTACAGCCACAAGTGGTAAGGATTTTGGAGGGGACTGGTTTTAGCGATTTAAGTGGCAGTAAGCTCCCATTGCGGCTGATCCAACCATACTCAAGAGGGTCGAGCTGGTTGGTATCAGCTAGTAAAGTGAGAGCATTGCGGATCACATAAAATGACCTCTTTAGATGTCCTCGGATGACACTTGTTGTGGGTGGTAGCCCCTCTAACCCTACCACTGAATGCCTGTGGACGTCAAGTCGTAATTGGTCAAATGTAGTTGCAGTGGTTTTGCTTGTGGCACCGGCCCATACACGGACGAGATATAGTTCTGCCTAGGGGATGGTAGCTCCGACTTCATGAGAGCACGGGATACTCGCCGAAGCTGGAGAGAAGAAGCATTGCCGGTCTGCATACGAGTGCGGCATGCTTTGTGCCAACTTTGCTGAGTGCATCGTCTCCAGTCGTGACATGTGCCTTGATGAGTACACGGCATAATTCCTCTCCTAGTTTGAGGTGCATGACATGAAGCGGAATCATCCGTCGCTTCTCGCCAGTCCCGTACTGAACCCAAAGCTCCTGCAAACCACCCTCTTTGAACAAGCTAATGTAGCGCAGGAGAAGAATTACAGTATCTGTGTCATTAGACACTGATCGCTTTCTCACAGCCCCTCCCGACTGCCCAGTGCACGTGAGCTATTATGCGACTGTCTGCCTCCTCCTGCCAGTTGTTTAGATCAGCCAGATCACTCGCAGGTGATCCAGCCAACTTCAGTCTCGCAGACGTTAACTCTTCATTGACCACCATTCCACTCAATACCACGTCATGCATATCCCGTTCCGCCACATCCCGCGCCAGTAGCTGAAGGTTCTGTTTGTTGAGACTAGATGCCCAAAACTTGTCTAACTGGTGTGGAATAGGCACAGACTCATCCACGACGGCCAAATCGACAGCGATATCATCACCAGCTCTACGGTTCCGCTCGCCATCCTTGATGCTCAATTCATTGTAGCTATCGAATACTATGTGCGTCATTTCCTGTGTTGGACATACTCGACGGGCACTCCTCAGAACTTCTTGTATGACTCCACCAAAATGTGCAGACAAAGACCGGAGATTGGGAAACTGTGCTGATTTTTGATAAAGTCAAGCAAGACATGTGTTGCTAGTGGACTGTCTTTTGTGAATTGGTAATCATTTGAGGTAAGATTATTTTCAAGCTCAGTGACCAACTTTGCCTTATCAGGCTTTCTTGTGATGTCGCCCACAAATAGTTGGCTAGATTTCAGAAGGTCATGCGAATACAGCTCTTCTGGCGACATTCCGCGAAGTGTAGCGATTTCTGCCTCCCTCTGTGCAGATGCGATATCCTGTGCGGAAACGGCAGTCCTGGTTGGAACCGTATTGGTTTTCGTTGTACATTGTGAGTCAAAGGCAGGGAGATTCACCTTAGATATGGTGACGCTGAGTTTCTTAGACCTGACCACGTACCGCTCATCGCGAAATTTCCGGTACGCTATGTCACCGTTCTCCAGTGCCTTCAGAAGTCTCACCTTAACGATGTCATTGACAATGTGCTTTGTCACGATATTGTAGAGTGGAACGTGTGGTGCCAGAACAATGAAGGGGTTTTCCCGGGCCTTCACAAACTCTAGTAATCGTGTCACATTTCGGTCAAATATCAAACCCTTTCGGCCACCGAGCTCATGCTGTATTGTCGTTTCCAGATGATCCATGAGTTGAGCATTGGTGAGTAACTGGAGAAGATTGCTGATCGCGAGGATTTCATGAAACAGAAGCCCAAACTCGGCCACAACAGCAGCATCTCCAGCGCTCCCAACAATCACGTGTCCACCTGGACCCTGCGAGAATCTGTTCTGCGACTGTTCCAGCTTCATATCCCCTGCCACGGCAGCAAATACCGCACCCGGTCGGTCTTTCACAACAAACTGGCCCATACAGAACCGGCGGTAGAGTGTGGGATAGGTGACCTCCAGAACCTGAATCCTCTCCAAGTACCATGATGCGTACCGCAGATAATTGATAGCATCAAATTCACGTAGGATGGCCATTGAAGCCTTCACTGTTCCGACATGCAGCTGCCAGTTACCATCACGGTCTGCTACAATCAGCTGCTTGATTATTGCAACAATCTTCTGAAAATTCACGAAGTAATGGCATAATTCCGATTTCTCCTGGCACCCTTGGACAAATGTGTTGAATTGTTGACGGAGATCGGCAGCATCAGCAGATACCTGCTCAAACTTTGGGACAGACCCCTCCCGCCTCTTTGTTTGCAACACATCCTTGAGCTGAATGGCAGACTGGACAAATGGTACAGACGTGGGATCATTGGACTGCCAGAATGCATTCCACATGAGAGATTCAAGAACATCTGATTACGATCAGCATTCCTGTTAATGACCTGACGTAGTGGCCACCAGAGAGCACAGTTGAAACTGTTTTCGGTCCGAAAACTTCACTTTCAATAAGGGCATCGCTCATTCCACTGCCACTAAGATACCTCCCTGCACACCGCAAAAGTACCTTAACAAGTGAAACATTCCTAACATTGGAAAAAGGTCGTCGAAAGTGCCCGGCTCATTCATGACTATATCAACAACAATGTGATATACACCCTCATCAGAAACTATGGCCATAGTATCTTGATTCAACTGGCGCCGGGATGCTTGGAAATTGGTCAGTGTCTTGCGGACAGTGGCATATTCTGTCACAGGTGAGGGGATAACAGGAAGAAACCCAACTCTCATCAGTGGCACGTTTGATGTTGTGATCAGTGCATGAATTCCACCCCAAGGAGGAAGCTCGCCAGGAGTAGCAGCAGAGTATGGGAGTCCACAGCGAATGAGTGATATGACAAATTCGGTATTGGCTGACTGCTCTACAGTTTTCTCAGCATCCGATATAATGTCCACGTCAATGTTATCTACAAGCCTAAAGTTGGGTGGTAAGGTAGGCTTCATCACGGGTTTGTGGTGAGAGGGTACAATTTGACAGGGAAGTTTTTCTTTTGACGGACGTGCGAATTTCGAGAGATTCGTGCTTGATACAAAAGGCTTTGACTTGGCTGGCGAAGTGGTCTCCTGGTATAGAGCATGTGCTGTATAATGTTTGCCTTGTGTACCTGAAATGGATGAATTATCTTCGAAATCTTCATTGTCAAAGGCGCCAAATGCCAGCCGTCGTCGGAAAAATGGCTTGGAATGGGCACCCCAGTGACCTCCGATGACTGTATTGTGTAAGCACACATGAGACACCTTGATCGCTTCACTTCATTGTAGCTAGACGAAGGTACCTACTCTTTTCAGTGTGTCAGTATCTCCCTGCTGCGTGTCTTCCCATACATGTATTGTCCTAGCATTGTGTGGAGTGGGGTTTTCCTCCGGCCGTGGTGAATATGGTTATATGTCATCTGGAAATGACAATTGAGTTTGGAATGGCGATTTTTCAAAGCCCATCTATCCTCTTCGTCAAACAAAGTGTCTTCACCATCATCACAGAATGCATGTTCTTCCTCATCTGGCATTTGCATCATTTCCATTTTGGCCATCATTGATTTGGGAAGTCATATAATGCTGAATAGTAATGTCAGCCATTCGTCAGGGATTATCGTGTTTTCCCAGGGATGCTTAAGTTCTTCAGCGTCACAGAACTTGTCGTCCAGACCATAATCGACTTGTTTAGCGGCTTTGTTCAAATGATTCACCAACGTGTCTAACAGCGTCAAGATTTTTAATTTTAATAGCTAAGTCCGCGGCTGTGATGTTGGATGAAAAAACAAGTTCGGATTCATTTCGCCTAGGATTTGGAGCAAATTGAATTTTGCCACCATAGTGGTCTTCGAGTAACTTTTTAACATCGCGGTTGTATATTATGAAATCAAGAGTGTCATCTAAATGATACATACAACTAGTGATGTCCTTCACAGTAAACCCATACCCTTCTTGCAACAGAGGGTCAATGTGCTCTAAGGCCTGCAAAAACAAAGTATGTTTGACCGCAGAATTCGAATTGCATTCGTCAATAGGTATACTACTAGAGGACTGTACATCTTGCTCATATGTATGCAAGTAACGTCTGATACAAATTGCATGACAATACAAATCTGATGCAAACACATCCTCAACACTGCTTAGCTCCGCGACTCTACAGAATACCTCATCTTTCAGATGTTTAGTAGCAGTCAGAAAATTTTGCGCTGCAACTCGCTCACTAATTCTGAATTTGTCTCGCAACGATACACGGTTTTACTTGAACCCTATCACTGCCACACACAACACATTTCAGCAGTGTTGGATCTCTCTCACAACTCGCTGCTTCCCTCGGTGTGACAGAGCTGCGACGCATCATGGGTTGTGTACATTCGTCTTCTATCTGTTCCATTTCAGTGTCTACATGCTGAGCAACAGCTTCAGCCTGTTCAATTGCTTTCAGTTTTTGCATATGTGTATACCACTTGAAGCACTTGTTAGTGTTGTGGTACACATATGCTGTGCCTCCACCCTCTGCTATTCTCAGTCTTTTGCTGATTACATCTTTCCTGATTCACGCAGCACGCTTCATACTCTCTCGACCAGCTTCTTTTGGTTGTGTTGTTTTATGCTTATCACCCAATTCTTGGCAGATGATGCATTTCGTGGGATCAAACTCTGTTGAGATACCCGGTGTCAGTAGAACCCCAACATGTTCACACACAGGAGTAGACTGCTGGCTCCTGCCCTCCGCCATTCTCGTACAGTCTGTGTATATGTATACGACAAACTGACAACAACGTATACAACTACATATATTATATATAAACACTCTTTGAATTCAATACTCGTTATGAAAATGTGTAGCAATGCTGCTAAGTTGACAGTCAGAAACCAACTGTAACGTGCAACATTCAGCTGCAATCGGTATAGGCCAACGCAATGCTGGATTGGTGTGTTACATATTAACAGCGCGGTACTTTAAATTAATGGACATACGATACACGCCGTGATTGGAAAGTGGCGCGAAAGATCAATACAACGCTGTGATTTTATTTCAATATTAACAACACTGGTTTATATGATGTATTAAAGTGACAGATATATCATCTACGATATACAGTCGAACATCCACGAACAGCCACCTCTCTACAACGGCCACCTCTATTTAACAGCCACAATTCTAAGATCCAACGTGATGAATTACCAGAGCCACAATTAATGTGCGTAATTTGATCAACATTGTGGGGGATTTTGTGTATTATTCACCAAAACTGGCAAGATGTTTATAAAAGTACGCACCTTAACTGTAGCTCTGAATTACTATATGAGTTTCCTCTCTGTAACAGCCACCTCTGTACAACAGCCAGTTTGAGGTTTTCCATGAATTGCTGTTGTAGAGAGGTTGTTTTGTACATGTACAAGGCGATGGGTAGGGACCGTGAGGTGACGGGCTGTGTATGTGGCGAAGGGGGTCTGAATCTGGAATTTGTGTATGGGGTTTTGGTGATTTTCGACCTTGATCTTGTGAACGTGACCTTTAACAACGAATACGATGTCAGAAACGGATTCCCCACACCATAAAACCTATAAAACGATGTGTTTCACAAACTAATATGATGTGTAGTTTGATATTTACATTTGCAATACGTTTTCTGGCGGCCATCTTGGATTTGCTCTTCTGGTGAGTTCTCGCAGCCGGTTTCGCAAAAGCACCTCCGTGATTTTTGAAGATAAATGGTCCAATAACTCAAATCAAGTTTCAAAATCTCTTGCGGATGAAATGTATACGGGGTTTTAGGCAGGGCCTGGACTAGTTTGAAAATGTTCACGGACGACGGACGACGACGGACACATTGCGGTAACAATAGCTCACATGAGCTTCGCTCAGGTGAGCTAAAAACACCCTCTTTTCATAAACGGAAGTCTGAAAATCATTCTGTGACGATTGGATTGGTCAGAAAATTAACATATAAAGATCCATTTCAGTTACTTAGGGGTAACTATTAAAATATATCAAGTAACAAAACAACCTAAAACATGTATATACCCATGTTTATACCCATGTTTTGAGTGTCAAGGAACATGATAATACTGTTAATAATCAGATTGGATGGTTTGGTTGAGGCAGCCATCTTGAATTTCAAAAATATCAGCTACTCACCTTTAGTAAAAAGAAATATATAACATAAACAGGAACACAAAATGTGATATATATCCATTTTCAATGTGTAGTTGTGCACAATCGCGAAAACTTGCGTTGTCTAGGAACAGATTTACTCCGGAAGTACACGCCTCGGGGAAAGTAACACGTTGAGGTACTCTGAAACTAAATATCGTCGACTTGTAAATTTGATTTCAGTGGTTTTCCCCATCACATTATATATATATATAGTAGCGAGGTCAACGCTATTGTTAGAATAGTTATTTATATATGTCAACAGCCAAAAGTCATATTATGTAGCGGCATGCTATACAGGGGCGAATACAGAAATAATTGCAGGGGGGGGGGGGGGGGGGGGGGGTGGGTCTGTAATTACAATTCGGCATAGCCGACCTCCGCGAGCTCGAAATCGTAAAGTCGGGGGGTCTAGGGGTCCTCCTCCAGGAAATTGTTAAATGTCAGATCGCCGCAGATGCGATTTCCTGACAGGGGGAGGGGGAGCCGGACCCCCTGGACCCACCCCCCCCCCCTGCATCCGCGCCTGGCTATAGTCGTTTTCACTAAACTTCGTACGACTAAAATGTTCGTAAGTGCAGATTTAAAATAGTCTGTAAATTTCAATTGATGGATTTACATTTATTGAGCATAGGCTGCATATGCAACCTATGTATGCTCAATACATGTAAATCTAATAATAATTTACAATAAAACATTGTTAATGTGAAATTTACAGATAATCATAATTTTGCACTTACGAACATTTTAGTCGTACAAAGTTTAGTGAAACGGCCCCAGATTTGTAACCTGGTCTAGATACACACTGGTCACAAACACAATAATCCCCTTACCCTCGTGGTGTGAAATGTCCATATATTTCACTCATGCTTAACGGCACTCGTGAAATATGGACATCTCACACCACTCGATGAACATATATGTCAAATTCGTTGCAAAAATATGAATAGCCTCTATTAATGTCAGATTTTGCTTAATAGATGAAGTCTCGGTGACAAATATTCTTCAGTCAGAAACACAAATGTCATCATAATTATGTAAATGCATGCTAATAATAACCACACACGCATGCACGCACGCACAAATACAATGCAAAACCAGCTTAGCCGAATATTGACAAAATAACGGGACCACAGAGTGCGATTATTAACAAATGATAGAACTATGCTGCGTTATGTCTACAATACATTACATAGATCATATTACACGAGTGCTAATTCAGTACGATATTTATTGAACAAGTTTACTGGTTTCTTAAGAAACGAGGTTATGCATCGTTTCTTATAAAACCACTCAACAAGTATAAACAATATCACACTTGATATTTATTAAGCAAGTTTTTACTGATTTCATACGAAACGAGGCTATGCCAAGTTTCTAGGTTAGACACCACCAAATAGTTTTGCTATATAATTTAACCGAATGCCATCCAATAAGGCCAGTCTCTCATACTTTCACTATTCATATGGATGCTGTGGGACCCACTTGTACATGACCTGCAGCCAGTCTGTACTGGTTCTGCATGAACTAAACAATAGGTTCACTTACTCCTAAGAAAGAAAAATCCAACCGTGTCATATCCCCCAATATTGTTTACATTTTTTGGCCACGGAAACTCTGTTTACATCACGTGACCAACAGGTTCAGTGTTTTCTTTTAAATGCTACAAATATGCTCAAAACTGGTGTTAAAGGCACCCCAAAATGTTCCTCAAGTGAAACTGGGTAGTAATGGATCAAGATTTGCAAGCAAACGGTGTCTGTGACCTCAAAACACCCGCACTATTTTTTTATACCGGACTATTTTTGCATTCACCCTGGGCGATTTCGCACCATTTGGTATCCTCTAACCTCTAATGAAATCAGTCAACAAGTATGATATTTAATGTTCATTAAACGAGTTTACCGACTTCATAAGAAACGAGGCTATGCCTCGTTTCTTATGAAATCAGTCAACTTGTTTAATAAATATCATCAGTCAATACATCAGTCAAGTCAACACAAATGCTAAATTATATCTATTACATAAGCACAGCATCATCCATTTAAACTACTGATCGACTATGCTGTATTTTCAATAGCAGTCTCATTTCCATGTTTATGTCACTAGTGCATTATTAGTTTTAATACAATGTACACCGTATTGTTACATTGAATTTTTGTATTATTAACATGCATAAAATTATCCGTGACCTGTCACAACCAAAAAAGGCTTACTCATTTGTTTTTCAACTCGATATCAAACAGTGTAGGCCCTGATGCGCAGTGTGATCTGGGACTACACTGGTTGCGAACTCAATCAGTTCCCTTTTCTTGTGACTTGAATTAGTAAATGTCTACTTACAGGTGACCTAACCCTGATCAGGAGCTACACTGGTCAAAATTCCAATAAGCCCATTGTTCAACCATCTAATATACCATATTTATTCTAATAATAAAAGTCCCCCCACTAATAATATATGTCAAGTAAAACACTTATTTTCACAATTAAAATAGCAAAATCTACTTTTTTTCCATAAAATGCGCAAGCATTTTTTCGAAAATTGTAAATCCTTGGGGGGGGGGGGGGGTGTGCTTATTAGATGAATACAGTAAATGGAAATATAATGTTTATTAGAATATACATGTATATGGTACAATATGTACAAGCATTCAGGCTAAAGGTGTGTAAAAACAGCAGTAAATACACTTTATGAAAAATATTCACAAGTCATAATACATGCACAGATTCAAAAATAGAGTAAATTATTGACAAAGTGTTCCTACTTCTTACACCAAAACTGTTTAAATACACGATAAATTTGATATGCAATGAGAACAAGAAAATGTGATGTGAATTCACACAAATGGCCCCAGTGGCAGTTGGAGAATCTCTGGCACATGTCTTACCCACTGAAACATGTCTTACCCACTGAAACATGTCTTACCCACTGAAACACACACGGCTGGACACACAGTGCAAACCCTATATGACATCCGAAACTGGGAACTTCAAACTGGAATGTAAACTACTACTAAACACTTCAGACATCTAAAACATGTTTAAATACACAATATATTTGATATGCAATGAGAAGAAGAAAATGTCGCCTGCAGGCACACAAAAGCCTCCGGTGTCAGATTGGAGAAACTCCGGCAAAGTCTACCGAGACAGTGGGCAGAAAAACGGCTACATATATGTGGCTGTGACTGGAGAAATGGGGCTTATGAGTTTTGTGGCCAGTGTAGATCCAGATCAGCCTGTACATCCGCAGTCTGATCAGGATCTGCACTGTTCGCCATTATGTCATTAAAACATGCAACTTGCTTCAGACAAGCAATTTAGTTCGTTACCAGGCTGTATGAGTGTACTGTTTGATCGGGAGCTACACTGATCACAAATCTCATAAGCCCCATTTCTCAAGTCAGAGCCAGGTATGTCCAACATACCCCCAGATCACATTGAAACGCGACACAGTTTTATCACAGCCTACACTGTTTGTTTGTTTGTTTTTTTGTTTGTTGGAGTTTAACTGCCCTCTCCCAAAAGCAGTAGAATCAGTAATAATCTTACTACTTTTATAATGGGCAATGCAGATATTGATCAGACTGTGCGGATGCAAAGGCTGATCTGGATCTGGATTTCCCCAGTCACGGACACAAATGATGACGGAATGGACGAACACCACAGGTCCAGATCAGTTTGTTTGTTTTGTTTGTTGGGGTTTAACGGCTTATCAACAGCTAAGGTCATTTAAGGCCGGGTCAATGGGTTTAGTACTAAATCCCAAATATTACCTGTACAAGTACATGTAAAAATGGGGGGGAAAATCCCAAAATCAGAACTGAATATTTACAATAACAAAACTATGTATTCAGCCCTGAAATCAGAATAATCCTGATCTGATGCCAGGGTCCTCACCACACCAGAATCACTTGGCCCCTCCCAAAAGCAGTAGGATCAGTAATAATCTTACTACTTTTATTTATAATGGGCAATAACCCAATTCAACTCCCAGGTAACAACAGAGCCAAAGATAAAAACGTACCGGAGAGCCAAACCAGGCAAATATAGTGATTCCTATATTTAAAGGAGGAACCACTACCGTTAATTTACGCCGTCTCGTTCGCCCGACCACCACCCACTGGGTTCAGATCAGACTGCGCGGATGCGTGGTCTCATCTGGGGCTACACTGGTCACACATGACATTAAGGCCCCGGTTCTCAGCCAGGCAGATAAGCGATTGATTGATTGATTGATTGGTGTTTAACGACCAATCAACAGCTAAGGTCATTTAAAGCCGGGCCAACGAGTTCGATCCCACATGTGACCCAAAATCAGAACAGAATATATAATTAAACAAGAGGGCCATGATGGCCCTAATTCGCTCACCTGACTCCATGAACACCAGAGGAGAATGTGACATTGAGTTCATATTTGTTTTAAAACATTTGAGCCATTTTTATATGGTGATCATCTTGGATTAAGCAATGACTCTCATTTTACCAAATCTGAAAATGCTTCACCCAAGGATCTTAACTTACTATGAAGTTTGGCCAGCATCGGCCATGTCGTTCCTGAGAAAAATACGTTCAAAATCTCGAATAAATGGACCTTTTGGCGGCCATCATGGATGAAGTTTGGCCAGCATCGGCCATGTCGTTCCTGAGAAAAATACGTTCAAAATCTCGAATAAATGGACCTTTTGGCGGCCATCATGGATGGCTGATTATCCGATGTTGGCAAATAATTCACCAGAGTGATCGCCTCGCTGATACCTTCAATTTGATATATGATATGACCATATTCGGTCAAAAATAAAATTTGACCCGAATTTTACCCCACGGGCAACGTCCATTTTTGACCCCGGGGTCACCATTTTAACAACTTTGAAAGAGCATTGTACATCATTCATTACATCAATCATTCCTACCAAGTTTCGTAGAAATCCGGCTAGCGGTTCATGAGAAGATTTTTTAAGAATGTATGCTATTTTTAGACGGCAGCCATCTTGGATTAGCGATGAACTCCATTTTAACAAATCTGAAAAGGTTTCACCCATGGACCATAACTGTGAAGTTTGGCCACCATGGGCCAAGCCTTTCGTGTGAATTCTGAAATCCCTAATAAAAGAACAACCTTTTGACCTTTCGGCGGCCATCTTGGATGATATAACCATCCGATTTCGACAAGGGTGATCGAGGCGCCTCGTTGATACCTTCAATTTGATATATGACATGACCATATTCGGTCAAAAATAACATTTGACCCTAATTTGACCCCACGGGCCACGCCAATTTTTGACTCCGGGGTCACCATTTCATCGATCATTCCTACCAAGTTTCGTCGAAATCCGGCTGGCGGTTCATGAGAAGATTTTTTTTTAAGAATGTATGCTATTTGTAGACGGCGGCCATCATAGATTAGCGATGACCTCCATTTCAACAAATCTGAAAATGCTTCACCCATGGACCATAACTTTTAAGTTTGGCTACCATGGGCCAAGCGGTTCATGTGAAGAACAATTTTGAAATCTCTAATAAAAGAAGGACCTTTTGACCTTTCGGCGGCCATCTTGGATGACATAACTATCCGATTTCGAAAAAAAATTCACCAGAGTCATCGCCTCATTGATACCTTCGATTTGATATATGACATGACCATATTCGGGCAAAAATAAAATTTGACCCCAATTGATCCCACGGGCCACACCCATTTTTGACCCCGGGGTCACCATTTTAACAAATTTGAAAGAGCATTGTACATCAATCATTCCAACCAAATTTTGTCGAAATCCGGTAGGCGGTTCTTGAGAAGAAGATTTTTGAAGAATTTGTGCTATTTTAAGACAGCGGCCATCTTGGATTACGTATTGATGTCAGTTGAACAATTTTGTAATCCCCCTACCATGACCATGAAGTTTGGTGACTATAGGCCCAATGGTTACCGAAGAAAAGACGTTTGAAAATGTTCACGGACGACGGACGACGGATGACGGACGACGGACGGACGGACGGACGGACACATTGCGGTAACAATAGCTCACATGAGCTGCTTCGCTCAGGTGAGCTAAAACATATATGGACCGCGCTCTGTGAAAACCAGCCTTAATGACAACGTCATGAAAGCCTGAAAATGACGTCGCAAAGTTACGCTTAAATTTACCAACGTCACGTCGGATTTTGACACTTGAAATCGTTGCGTCATTGCAATAAGTTGTCCTATTTATAGCCGTACGCTTTGCTAAGTGTGGCTCACAAATACGTTAATGTTGGATACGCGTGACAGAATTGTACAGTTGTTTTCATAGTGGTTCAGAAAGTTGTCTTTTTTTTCGGTTTCCTTCAAGGAAACACGTAGTGATTTTGTCGATTATTTTTTTATACAAATGGGCATATTATTACAAATGATTTTTATAATATATATATGGACGACTTGTGCCCTGACATTTGAAACTAAATAACCATACGACCGGTATGTTTTTAGATAACACATCACACTTTCAGTATTATGTAATCATATTGCAAACATTTCTTTTAAACTTTATTTATAATTAGTTATACAACACTTACAAACAAACGCGGGAACAAGTGTAGTCGGCGTAGACGGAGGCGTCTGTATGTTTCTATTTTGGGTTGAAACCGGAATACTCAAATAAAACAAACTTATCCTGTCTGGCGACCACACACTGAGGATCGAACCCAGGGTGCATGTGTGCTAATTTACTAATTGTGCTAAACAGTCATGTTCAGATTACGTGAAAGTGTGCCCGCAAACGATACTTTTATTAACGAAACTGTAAACGGTTGGCTCATTAACTGGGACACCTATTCTGGATAAAAATGGTCACGAATAGAACGGGGTACAGGGCTTAATTCGTTTAATTTATTGTTTCGCCTGTCGAATGTTTCGAAAATCAACACAATACAATTTGGAAATTTTCAGAAAAATAAGCGTATCATAGATGTAAAACTATGGTAGTGCCAAATATACACGGCTCCTGGCATATCGCATCATGGTGACACTGGGCCAAACATGTTTTAGTATTTAGTGTGTTGGTATTGTGTCACATGCATTCTTACTGCGAACATAAGTGTAGCCGCCAGTGACGTACCCTACTGAGTTGTATATGTATATGCTACCACTTACATGTACCTTAACAACATCACATTGAATCAGCCGTACGATTGCCGTTTGATAACAATGTAAATATATTTTAAGATTACCACTTGTAAATATGGTTATATGAATGTATAACAATTTTACTAGTATATTTGCAATCATTGCAGACACTGATCAGACTGCACCGATGCACAGGTCTCCAACATTTACACATTTAAGAAGTCCGACTTTGTCAGATCGTTGTTAATTTACTTACTACATGTGCATTGTACTAAACAATGTACGTCTGTTTGCTTTGTTTTTTTTTTATCAAAGTGCCGTTTTAGTCGGAGGCGTGTAAATAATATAAAGCAAATACACACACATTCGAGATTTGCAGATTAAAAGCGTCTAAACAAATGTCGCAGGCTGTGAAGCCTCATTCCAACGAAATCTATTTTGTGGTCGGGTCAAATTTAGTGTAGGTTAGAAGACACCAAATGGTGCGAAATTGCCCAAATGGTGCGAAATTGCCCAGGGTGTATGAAAAAGTAGTCCGGTATAAAAAAATAGTGCGGGTGTTTTGAGGTCACAGACACCGTTTGCTTGCAAATCTTGATCCATTACTACCTAGTTTAACTTGAGGAACATTTTGGAGTGCCTTTAACACCAGTTTTCAGCATATTTGTGGCATTTAAAAGAAAACACTGAACATGTTGGTCACTTGATGTAAACGGAGTTTCCTTAGCTAAATAATACACAATATTGGATATGACAAGGTTGGATTTTTCTTTCTTATGAGTAAGTGAACCTATTGATTAGTTCATGCAGAACCAGTACAGACTGGCTGCATGTCATGTACAAGTGGGTCCCACAGCATCCATACGAATAGTGAAAGTAGGAGAGACTGGCCTTATTGGATGGCATTCGGTTAAATTATATAGTAAAACTATTTGGTGGTGTCCAACCTGTATTAGGGCGGTTACATTCTTCCACTTGGCGTGCTCGGTGTAAGTGATTGCATCACGGATTACTTCTCGAGGAAAACGTTGAGGACACCACGTGTCTCTTCGTAGATCATGAGATTCGCTTCACACCACCTTGGCGAGCCAAACGGCGGATAGCTGGCTTTGTGATACCCTGGATGTTATCACGCAACACAATCCTGCTGGATGTTAGCACGCAACACATTCCTGTGGCGTTTACAGCCTCCTTTCCGAGTCATTTTTTCCCTTACATCTCCACATATTCCCGACATT
Source organism: Conchocele bisecta (assembly GCA_029237695.1). Classification (NCBI taxonomy): domain Eukaryota; kingdom Metazoa; phylum Mollusca; class Bivalvia; order Lucinida; family Thyasiridae; genus Conchocele; species Conchocele bisecta. The sequence goes on along the minus strand of CM055270.1, from coordinate 18,601,876 downwards.
GATGTATACATATTGCAGGTTTATGAAAAAAATAATTTTTCAAATGGTAAACCCATTATCAAAAATTCAAACCCATACAAATATACAGTAATGGATAATTTTGCTCTCAATGTTCTGTTGACTACTTTCGATTTTAACAACTATGCATTTCATTTTCTAAATAAATGTGGCGGCGGTGGGCAACCGAGGCAGTGGGGGTCAGCGCAGCATTTTAACATAGACCTGCTAGTATGGGGTACATGTACATTAGCCCGTCCGTCAGTCATATTGGCCACACAGGAAAACGTTCCTCCCGCTTTCTGAGATGTAAATATAATTCCGAGAGTCAGGAATGGACAGTCGAATTTTCAATTTGTTTAAAAATCTCCGGGGGTGTCCGACTACCCGCTAGAACCCCCATCGGGCGCTGTTCAAAGTTGTTGATATGTGCAGCCATAGGCCATCCAAATCCTATCCAAATTCTGGTCATTCATTTCTACAGAAAAAAGATAAATTTGTTTCAATCACCGATACGATGTGCATATAATTTACAATTTCAAACATCAGGAATGCCGTTTAGTTTTTTGGTCTTCGGTGACGTAATGTCTACATCAATAAATGACGTCACAATTAACTGTAAATGACGTCAATTATATTCTGGCCTAAATTCTGAGATAAGTGCAATGTATCTTTTTGACGACACATTTATATGAATCATTTATGGCGATGGTGGCAAATTACGAAGCCACAGGTCGGCTAATCATATATTTAAAATCGATAGTGTTGCGTTTGTTTTGTTCACTACGTGTGCATATCATAGGTGTATTATGTTCAATGTTTGATAGCATACATACTAACACTTGTGGATACATTTAGTGTAACTTATCAGCAAAGTACTGTAGGCTGTTGAGTTGCATTGTACAAACGTCGCCGTTTCAATAACGTCATTTTATCGATGACGTTACGTTTTTTTCTGTGCTTGATTCACATGGTGCTACAAAAAGTGAGATAAAACAAAAAATATGAAACATAATTGCATTTTCTTTTCAAAATATTGTTTTTGAAAGGTGTCCGCATCATTAAATGTAAAACAAGTGAAAATCGAAAATGTTGTCATTAAGGTTGGTTTTCACAGAGCGCGGCCCATATATATTCAGCCGTGAAATTAGAATAACCTGACCTGGTTCCAGGTACATACCACATCAAGGTCACATGGCCCCTTCCCCTAAAAGTAATAGAAGCAGCAGCAAAGTGATAAACGATTGTATGCTAGAAAACAGAATATAGCAACCAGCATAGACCCAGATCAGCCTGCACAGTGCGCAGTCTGGATCAGTGACTACACCAATGAATATACCTATACATACAGATCATTTATCAATATGTGACCAGAGACAAGAAAATGTAAAATGTTTCTATAAATCAGAAAATACACATACTCAGTCTGATATAAATAAATGGTGAACAGTGTACTGATCAAACTCTTATATGATCGGAAATGTAACCCAAAATATCTGGCTTTAGTTCGAGTTTCACCTCAATAAGTTTTGTATTCACAGAACCATACAGTGGAACCTCTCTAAAACGGACACCCTGGGAGGTCCCCAGGGTGTCAGGTTTGGAGAGGCTCCACTGTAAATCAGGCATATGGGCACCGCTAAACAGGTATATGGGGTTTGCGATCATGAACAGGCAATATCAAGGGTGAGAGATGACAATTCAAGTAAGCAGAAATATATTGCATGTGTGTCCGGTTTAGTGAGGTTCTACTGTACAACAAATGACCGAAATTTCGAAATTACAGATGATAAATTACCATAGATAGCTTAAGGCATACTAAACATTGGTATTATTTTTTTCATAAACAAGTCAATACTTGCACCAGATAAGCAGCATATCTTGTCATAGTTTTACATAAAACATACAAGCTGTGGAGTCACGTTAGAATTATTTTTGAAAGAACTATCAATTTACATGTTCCATGGATACAATATTGAAAACTGTGATGCGGGTCATCAAATAAGCAGCGTATATTGACTATAGTTTCATATATCTCCATAAAACATACAATCTGCACATTTTTAGTCTTATCATGCTTATGGAACTGTTCTAAAGAGCTCCAAATGTGCATGTTTCATGATGAACTATGAAGAACACAGTGATGCAGGGTATCAGATAAGCAGCATATTGACATTTTACATATTTCTCCATAAAACAGACAATCTGCAATTTTTATTTAGAATTTACCATGTTTTTACACACTATCTAGGGGGAAATGAGTTCAGCAATATAATTATATGGATGTTAATTAATGCATGGAAAACTAGAAAATGTGTTCATAGAGCACGGATGCCCCACATATCGCTTTGATAGTAAAGGAGGCAACATTCTAAGTCCAAAAAGGGGAGGTAGATAATCCATGGCCCAGTGTCAAATCAATGAAAGGGGAAGCAGATTATGTGGAAGGAAATTATAAGACATTTACCCGAGCGTTAAAGTTGTTGATGCACCAAGTATGTGACCTTGACCCAGGTGTCAAATCCAGGCCCGTACGCAGGAATTATTTTAGGGGTGTGCGTATTCGACGGCGTATTCGACGATGCGAAGGGCTAAACATTGTTTTAGCACATCCACGGACAGACCTCGGCAGATTAACCCGTTCACCCCTAAGTAACTGGAACGGATTTTGATTTGTTAATTTTGCAACCAATCTAAATCATCACAAAATGATTTTCAGACTTGTCCATTTATGAACATGGGGTGTTATGTTCTCAAAATTATGAAAATTGCAAAAAGTGCAGATCCTGATGAGACGGCTCGTTACGAGCCGGCTCATCTGGATCTACACTGTTTGCCAATACCACTATATAGGCATGCGGGTTAAGAGTGAAAGGGTTAAGGGGGGGGGGGGGGGGTGTGCGTACCCCCTCTGCGTACGGGCCTGAAATCAATGAAAGGGGAAGCAGATTATGTGGAAGGAAATTATAAGACATTTACCCGAGCGTTAAAGTTGTTGATGCACCAAGTATGTGACCTTGACCCTGGTGTTAGCGGGGGCGTGATGAATGTGGATTCGTCACAGCGCGATATATGACCATTAGAGCAATGTGTGTATTACATATGAAGTATATCCTTGCAAGGAAACGGAAATTATAAGGCATTTACCAGAGCGTTAAAGTTGTTGATGCACCAAGTATGTGACCTTGACCCTGGTGTTAGCGGGGGCGTGATGAATGTGGATTCGTCACAGCGCGATATATGACCATTAGAGCAATGTGTGTATTACATATGAAGTATATCCTTGCAAGGAAACGGAAATTATAAGGCATTTACCCGAGCGCGACAGTTTTTGCCACACCAAGTATGTGACCTTGGTCCTGGGTGGATTTGTCACAGGGCGGTCGCGGACCATTAGAGCGTGACGAATGTGGATTAGTCACAGGGCGGTCGCGGACCATTAGAGCGTGACGAATGTGGATTAGTCACAGGGCGGTCGCGGACCATTAGAGCGTGACGAATGTGGATTTGTCTCAGGGCGGTCGCGGTACATTATAGCAATGCGTGTATGAAATATGAAGCAGATCCGTGCAGACGGACGGACGGACGAACGGACGGAAGGACGGACGGGATAGATGCACAGGACGGGACGGGAAGGAAGGACAAGGGGTAACACTAAATGCCCTATCGACTATCGTGATGGGGCATACAAATACAAATGTACATATCACATGTACATACATGCATCATTGGGATATGTGAAGGGTATGAGGCCCAATGTGTGTCTTCATGTAAACACGTCAAATGCGTCCATATACTATATGTATTGAACTTCGTCAGTTTATGTCCGTTTCTGCCACAATTAGCAACAAATGAGAAATGCCATGTGAGTGTGTACCTAAGAAAATGTGCGATATCTCGTGAAAAGTATTTACCAAATACGATATATTTCGTAATTTACTTCGGAAGTTGAGGAAATTTTCATCGCAAATTGGGAATATAATTCCGCATTTGCTATGAGAATGAATTTCGCCAACTTTCGAAGTCATTTACAAACATATGGCAGTTTCTGTAAATACTTTCCATGAAAACTCGCAGTCATAGGTACAAACTCACGTGACGTGTCTCCTATGTGAGGCTTTCCGTCCGCGCGGATGTGCGAACATCTTCAGCTTCTTGAATCACGTCGGTTACATCCTCATACTCTGTCATCCTGGTATCTGTATCAACATAAAACATAGAGAACGTGTACAGGACACATTGCAGACATTATCCATGTGCGCATAGTATATATATTCCGCATTTGCTATGAACATTTCGTCATCTTTCGATGTCATGTACATAATATATTTCATGAAAACTCGGACATGCTCGTATGTACACAATTACATGGCGTATCTCATATGAGGCCGTGACTGCAGAAATGGGGTCTATGGGTTTTGTAACCAATGTAGCTCCTGATTAAATAGCACACTCATGTAACCTGATAACAACCGTCTATATCCATTGTTAGAAGCATTATGTATGTTTCACTGATGGAAACTAATGTACCGGGACAGTTCAAATGACATGGTGTTGAACTGTCTCGATTAATTAATTTTGAGAAGATGTAAGAAGCAATATTCGGTACCTAAAGTAACATGACGTGTCCTGCGTATATAAACGGTTAATCGATATATGACTGTCATTGGAGAAATGGGGTTTATGGGTATTGCGATCAGTGTAAATAAAAAAGCCAGTGTATCAACATAGTCTGATCATGAGCTCCAATGTTTGCCATTCCATCACTGAATCACAGTTTTTGTCGCACCAACGACGACGGAAAAAGCGGCGACTATAGTAGTGCCTTCTGCTAAGAAGGCACGACTATAGTCGCCGCTTTTTCCGTCGTCGTTGTCGTCATCGTCATCGTTGTATTCGGCCGCGTCGCCGTCGTTCGCGTCAACAATGTCAAAACGTTGGTATAAGTTTCTTCATCATATAACTTTAATATGTCTTTACTGATTTTGACACTTGCTACACGTGAACTGCTACCGCTATTAACATGACATTGACCGTTCCTACCTTCATATTTTTTTTTTGTGTGGAAACACTTAGTTATTTGTTTTGCGTGTTGTACAACTTTCTTCATCAACATGTAACTTTAATACTTATTTACGGGTTGCTTCAATATTTGGACACGTGATACATGTGAGCATATGGAACACACTTATACCTTATAACCCCCATTAACATAACCTTCCACTTTTGACCTTCACGTGGTTGTGGAAGCCATCTATTACGACACAAATGTTGTACAAGTTTCTTCATCATTATATAACTTTAGTATTACTTGATGGATTACTTCAATATTTGGACACCTGATACATGTAAGCATTTTGAGCACAGTCATAATGCCATTAACACGACCTTGGCCTGTTAACCTTCATTTTGTTGTATAAACACTTAGCCTTTTTTACTTCGTTGTTCGCGTCAACAATGTCAAACAGTTTGTCTAAGTTTCTTCATAATGATATACCTTTAATATGTCTTTACGAATTGCTTCAGTATTTAGTCACTTGATACATGTGCGTATATGGAACACACTCATATCGCCATTAACATGATCTTCACCTTTTTAACCTTCATATCGTAGTATAAAAACGTTTACGTCAACAATTTCTTCATCATCATATACCTGTAATATTACTCGATACATGTGAGCATGTGGAACACACGTATGCCTTAATAACATGACCTTGGCCGTTTTGACCGGCACATGATTGCGGAAGCACAATCAATGGATTGTGTCAATATTTGAACACTCAATACATGTAAGCATTTGGAACACACTCATGCTGACATGAACTTTCATTTTCACCACACAGCTTGTAGAATATCAACGTTATTTATTT
>CM055270.1:18529132-18595506 GCA_029237695.1 Conchocele bisecta | reverse complement strand
TCAACGTTATTTATTTGTGCTGCTTTGACAAGACGTGAAATGAAAACATACGTGATATGATGTGGAATTGTACCCACAGACCAGCACGCATGTTAAGAATCATGTCTGTCGGTTCTTATCCAGCTCCGCGTGTTGTCCTCAATTCACGCACCTGTCTGTCAAATCCAGAATCCAACATTGTCGCAAATTTAGCTCACTATGTTAACGTGTGTACACAATGTCAATTAGACTATAATCTGACGTAGGTTTTGAGCCAACAATCCCTGTAGCCGCTATTGTGATAGAAAATGTAACTTTTCTGTCAGTGCCTAACATTTTGATCTTACTGTCCGCCATTTTGATTCCTGAATTGTGGGATTGTTTGTCTTTGTAAATTTACGTAAAGGAGTTTATCATGCCGCTAAAGATTAAGCGTACACACGATAACATTGTTTCTAGTACATATTTTTATATATTATGTATTAATTGTGTTTTTACATTCCCCGTGAAGTGTTATCTGTCAGTTTCCGATGTTTATTTGATAAAATTGAATGACAAATTCGTATCTGCTGACGTCACTAAGAACATAATCTGTGATGTCATTTACATAATTTGATGTCATTTACGGCTCGTGCATTTTTGGCCATATGGCCAGTTTCTGACCAAATGGCCCATTTTTGGCCAAATGGCCAATATTTGGTCAAGTGGCCAATTCCTGGCCAGTGACCCGTTTTTGGCCAGATGGCCAATTCTGGGCCAGAATGGCCAATATCGGGCCAGAATGGCCAATAATTGGCCAAGCGACCAATTTTTGGCCACTGTGACCATGCATGGGTATATAAGGCGAGCGAAATCTGCCATTCGGCACTCTGGCACAATAGATCTTACAGATAACACCTCCACGTTAAAACTCGTGCGAAAATGAGGTCTTTAGAATTAAATGTAGGCTAATAATAAGCATTGTACAGTTCTCATAGCAAGAACAATTAATTATTTTAGTATAAATTGATCTTGCCAGAGTCATTTGGACATTATTTAACCCTTAAGAGGGTCTTATCAGCAACATAGGACATTTTTTCACGACATAGACCCTATTAGTCATAACTACTAAAGTATGCATGGATATTTGCCTGTACGCGAACGAAATCTGGTGGATAGCAAATTCTACCTCTAGAACCACCGTGTTTGCCGGTGTTTACGCTGCCTTTTTGGTTAGTATTGATCGTTGCGGTTTTTACTGCATAATTATTTTGAACAGAATAGTCTATCCACACGATAGTTTACTTATTGTAGTACGGACGAATATACCGTTCATTTGAACCATCCCTCGGATATCTCTTGTGCTAACTAAAATTAATAAATAATTGAATTTATCTGGTCTATTATATGTTCACTCGACTGTCAGACCGGCAGCTACACCCGTGTTCCCGTGCATACAGACGTGCAGCGTCTAGTCCAGATCTGAGAGACACAGGTTGCAGGCTACACAGATCTACTGATTGGCAACTATAGGCAGACGCTACCACATTTGTCGGTCAATGAGTCATCTATAGCCCGCAACGCGCGTGTTAGAGGATACTGGGTAGTATACGCACAGCAAGGGTTTGGAACAGCGTGCAGGAGCTTGCAGCACACACGTAGCATAGACAGGGTCTATGCGGGGTCATATGTACGCACCACTACCGACGCGTAACAATATGTCATTGATCGTGCATGAAGCGAAAAAACACATATCCGTTATATGATCATTAGTAGCCCATTTCACCAACATTGCAAACTATACTTTTCTAGCAAAGTATACTTTGAGGGAGACATTTTCAATTTTAGGATAAATTTATTAATTTTTATTTTTACTATACTGAATTTATTACATTACCACAGCCAATATGGCTGTGATAATGTAATAAATTCAGTATAATAATTCTGCATACTTTTAATCATGAAATACATGCAGTGGTTAGTTCTATATGAAATAATGCATTTCAGGGAAAATAAATGATTACTCCGTCAAAGTACTTTGCAATGTTGGTGAAATGGGCTACTGAGACACAGTCACTTAAAGCAGCACGGTCATCTATAACGGCATTGACAAGAGGGACATTTGCCGCGATGTGAAAAGCTGGTTCAAGGAAAGTTCCAAGGCAGTACATCAGATGACGTGCATCCTTGTAGCGCATTGCCGTGTTTCGTCTAGTACAGCGTTTTCTTGTTCATTGTTTGGGTTGGTGCCCTGTGGGGATTGTACAGGAGCTTTATAAGGGACATGAGAAGAGAAAACAATGTTCTGACACATTTGATTTCGTTCTAATTCGTTAGAACGTATTCCAATTTGTTCTAACGCTTTCCAATTCGTTCTAACGCATTCCAATTCGTTCTAACCAATTCGAATTCGTTCTAACGCAATATGTTCGAGATAACGATTTCCAATTCGTTCTAACGATTTCCAATACGTTCTAACGAATTCGAATTCGTTCCAACGATTTCAATTATTTCGTTCTAACGAATAATTCAAATTCGTTCTAACGCATTCCAATTCGTTCTATCCAATTCTAATTCGTTAGAACGCATTCCAATTCGTTCTAACGCGTTCCAACTCGTTCTAACGATTTCCAATTCATTCTAACGAATTATAACGATTTCCAATTCGTTCTAGCGATTTCCAATTCGTTCTAACGATTACCAATTCGTTCTAACGATTTCAATTATTTCGTTCTAACGCATTCCAATTCGTTCTAACGCATATCCAATTCGTTATAACGAATTCCAATTTGTTCTAACGATTTCAATTTCTTCGTTCTAACGAATTCGAATTCGTTCTAACGCATTCGAATTCGTTCTAACGATTTCAATTATTTCGTTCTAACGCATTCGAATCCGTTCTAACGATTTAAATTATTTCGTTCTAACGAATTTGAATGCGTTAGAACGAAATAATTGAAATTGTTAGAACGAATTAGAATGCGTTAGAACGAAATAATTGAAATCGTTAGAACGAATTCGAATTCGTTAGTCTAGAAGGGAAAAATTGAAATCGTTAGAATGAATTGGAAAGCGTTAGAACGAATTGAGATTCGTTAGAACGAAATGACTGAATTCGTTAGAACGAATTGTAAATCGTTAGAACGAATTGGAATGCGCAAGAACGTATTGGAAAGCGTTAGAACGAATTGGAATAAGTTCTAACGAATTAGAATTCGTTAGAACGAAATCAAATTTGTCAGAACATTTGTTCTCTCTTCTCATGTCCCTTATAAAGCTCCGTAGGATTGTGATGCGTGTGTGATATTGTTTTTGATTTCTATGTAGCTTATGTGTAAGATCGTTTTAATGGGTTAACACATGTGGTGACAATTTTGGCACATGCAATTCAAATGGTTCTAATCGATTCCTACACCTGTCACCGAGTACTCAGTCGATCTTGGACTACAGAAGTGCTGGACTTTACTGGTCGTGCAGAGGGAAATTTGTACCCGAGTAAAGGATCTGCAACCGCATCTGTACCTGGACCACGGTTATCGTGATTATCGTGATTATCGTGATTATCGTGATTATCGTGATTATCGTGATCGCATTTGGCGAGCCTAAACTGGGGTTTGGGCAGTCCAAACTAGGGTTTGAGCTCAAACCGTGGTTTAGGCTATCGGAAACCCTAGTTTGAGAGTCTAAACGGTGGTTTGAGCCGCCAAATGCACAATAATTGCCCAAACCAGGGTTAAGAAAACTACCATTTGGGATCTCAAATGGCAGTTTAAGCCCAAACTAGGGTTTGAGGAGCCTAAACTAGGGTTTAAGCTCTAAACCATGGTTTAAGGAATTATTGTGCATTTGGCTTGCCATAATTGACATCTTTCTCACCCAAGTGACAAGACGATCCCGCGCTTTGTGTATCTGTAATGTTTAGGTCTCGGGTTACTTTTGTAATCGACACGCCGCCGCTAGCTTTTCTGCAGACAAGCATTCCTTAATTCTAGGTCAATGACCTTCAAAACACTAAACTTCGTACGATGAAAACACACACATATTTTACTAAGTTTATCTAAGAGTTTACTGTAATTCACTTGTACATTACCTATATATATGTGTCATTGAATCTGAACAATTCCTCCAAAATATCTCAAAATCGGCTATTACTGATGCATGTAACATTGATGTCAATTTTAGTTTAGCACTTACAAACGAGTCGCATGCCGTTAAGTGAAACGGGCCCATGGCAGGTGTAGTATGTTGTAAGTGTGTCTGTTGGTTGCATGTGTGTTGGGATTGGAACGTTAACGGCCGAAATTCGAAAAGATAATGGAATGTTATCTGGTATAAATATATTTTAATGCAACGATAGAGCGCCTGTCGGTCGTCGGTCATAGCTTCGAAATTAACGTTTGAAACTACATCATATTAAATTGTTTTCCCGCGTAAATGACGTTGACGTTCCATTGCATTAACGTATTTTAGCTCTGATTACCTCATTCCAGATTATATGTGAGAAAAATAATCAATAACGAAGTTGGGACTGAGACAGGATATTCCAGTCTCGCTCTGCCAAATTGTACAGTCACGCCTGAAGCATGGTCGCGCTTCTCGACTGGTATTCCCCTGTGTTAGTCTGAAAACTGTCATAGATTATTTGCTTCGATTTGACGGCGGTACTGGATCGCTGATCTTGCATGAATCACACTTCCGAAAAGGTTTAAACTTTGAAAAATCAAGTTGTATGCAGTCAGTCGAAATGAAAATAAAAGAAGGCTGTAACTTTCGACTGCCAATTTCGCGACCTAATTTCGGGCTGCAACCTATCAAGGTGCATGATCACGTGGTTCCCACAACAACAACAATGTCTGAACGTGTTGAAAGCGGGCCCACTCCAAAGTAAATAATATTGATATTTTCCTTGATATGCAACGGAATTTGATGAAATATGGCTCAGCAAACTCGTCTTCATAACCTGCATTTGGTGGTCTCGGGACATCGGAACATACTTATGTCGTTTTTTGCGAAGAATCGATTTGCGTGTCAGTATTGACAGTAAATATTGAAATATATTCTTCGAAAAAACGACAGATGTTTGGGCCACAGTACCGAGACCACCAAATACAGCTTAACAAGACGCGTTTGGTGCGCCATATTTCATAAATCCGTTACATAATAAGGACAATATAACAGAATAATTACCCTGAATCGGAGGCGCTGCTGGAAGTTTCAGTAATTATTGTTGTTTTGTTGTAAACAAGTGATCATGCACATTGCCTATGCACCGATAAGCATGTAAGCTGTTGTGTTTGCTGTGTAATCGGATGTATAGTTTACCTCATTTCCTGTGGTTGATCCTCTTCTCAGCCAGTTGGGCGTGTTTTAGCTTTCTCCTTAGTCGCTGCATGTTCACCTTGGCCTGAGCAATCTCGCCCTTTATCTGCTCCAGGTTTCCATCGTCGACACGCGGTTCTGTAATCCCTGCTCTGTGGTCTGGAAAAAATAAACACACAAAGGAAAATGATTTTTGAATTGGAAAACATATGCAGGTTTTTGTTCTACAACAACTTGATCCCTGTAGATAGACATTTTAGACATTTCATTTTGGTGTTCAGTCCCATTGTTTCAACCACTTGGAACATTACTACCAGCTTATTATTGAATCCAACATGGTTACCATAATCGTCAATAGGTCAGCCATTCATACTATGATAAGGTCCTAAACTGCCATACATTTCCACCCATTCGGGATACAGACAACGTATTAACCCTTCCTACGCTGTTGACGGAAATTGCCGTCTGCTGTTTTTCATTTTTGCTTTAATTCTTAACACAAAACTGGTTTTGACAGCTGGAGACGATTCTCATGTGCTGTCATAACCAGGTTTTTGTCGAGAAATATTCAAAATAACGAAAGCGAGAAATTACTGGATACTGGACGCTAGTTTTTGTCGCTGAAGAACGGCCAGGAAAACTCGTCGAGTAAATGGGCATTTGGGCGCCTTTTATTACGGAAAACTCAACACATAACTTTTCATGAAATTTCCACCCTAAGGCCACACTTTGGTGCTCTACGTGTTGACATGCACAGCTACGGGGAACACATGTTATAAAATCGTGTTTTGGGACAATTTGTGCCAGATTTTCGATGGGAACAGCCATAATGGTCGATAAATGGAACAGCCAGGCACTTCACCATTTTATTTTCCGCAGTAAAAAATAGTTCCACATTTAATAAAAGATTTCTCAGCTACAGACTCTGTAATTGTACAAACTAATACAAATAATACACAGGATTGATAAATAAAACCAATATTAATTAATTTAGACCAAGCTTTATCTACTTTTCTCAAAACGCGCTCACGCGCAATAATTTACATCTGCTTGTAATTTGGAAAGATTCGGCGTTTTGTTCTCCGATCGGTAGGTGTTAAAAATTTCTAAATCGGTACATCCCAAGACATTACTAGTCTCACAAAACGTTAAAAAGAACATACTATAGCCATATCATCTGGAGGAACGTGGTACAAGTACTGGTTCATGCGCAGGTCCCGAGAATTGCAGTAAAGTGTTTGACTTTTGTTACCCCACCCAACTTTTGTTGACCTTCGTACTCTGAAACCACCGAGTGCTGACAAAGATAACACAAGGATGCGACTTGTAAAATAGTTTTGTTGTGTGGCAGTTAACTTTGTTGCTCATTGTATGTATTTGTTTTGGTAGATCTTTGGGATTCTCTTTTGTCTTGAAAACAAAGTAGACGGAAAGTTGCAAAAAATGTCTGCAAAATGTTCGTCATATCATTGGCAGTAACCAGTAGTCGGACTGTACCAATAGCCGGACAAAAATGATTAAACTTCTCAGTGGAAGTCTTTGTCAATAATATCCTATTTATAACTGAATTTTTCTAATTTCTCCTTGAAAGTATATTCTGTGACCACCATTTGAACCGTCTAGTTGAGACAGTTGAAATGAGTGGACACAACATATACTTTCAATTGGAAAAATAAGAGGGAAATATTTGGAAAATGTTCAGACTGTAAAGGGTTAAAGACACATGCAGACTGCATGCATAATTTCTTATGTATTTTATATTTGGAAAATGCTCAGAATGTAATGGGCTAAAGACACGTGCAGACCGCATGCATAATTGCTTATGTCACGGTACGTAACTGACTGTGGAGAGGAAGTGTGTATTCGTGCCCGGCTAGCTCAGTCGGTTAGAGCGATGGTAAAGTAAACCAGAGGTCCCGAGTTCGAGCCCCGGACCGGTGCATATGTTTCTCACCCTGTGACATTTGGCGCCCAACGAGGGACCGTGACTGCTATATATTATACTACCCAAAATCTACCAAAAATATGGAATTTAGAGACAAATTAAATATATAATTTGCGGACGAATTCCAATTTGGCGGGGGAGTATGTCGCGGTACGTAAAAAATAACTCTCTGTGGGGAGGAAGTGTGTATTCGTGCTAGCTCAGTCGGTTAGAGCGATGGTACGGTAAACCAGAGGTCCCGAGTTCGAGCCCCGGGCCGGTGCACATATTTCTCACACTGTGTCACATATCATATGTATTTTATATTAAAGTATTTATATAAATTATATAGGGTAAAGTGTTGATGCTAAATTTATACATTACATGCTTTAAATGCATTAAATTAGCAACTTTGTTTTCGGCGAGTGTGAAATACCGGAGTCAAGCCAGCGATAGATAACATTCCGATATATAGGCTCTTTCGGTCTTTCTGGCAAATTCCGGTTTAAGTGGCTCAGCAACTGAAAGGAAATCTGCATAAATCGTGTATTACACTGCAGCTCCATTATAACGCGATGGTCGGGGTCCAAGATTTCAAATCGCGATCGAATCCGATAGCATTATAAAATTTCGGGACATGCACGGGTACTGGTATCATCCGCATTTCGGTTACCAACTATTGCGGGAATTCCATTAGCAACGGACCTATATAAAATCATGTCATTTGAACAGAAGTTAAAGTAATTATTCAGAAAATCATGCTTATTAAGTTGTATAGTGCTCGCGATAGACAGGCGCTTATTACAATGTATACTGCTCGCGATCAACAGGCGCTTAAAAGGATTAATTGATAATAAATAATGGTCACGTGTCCTGCCTATTCATGCGGATGATTAGTTGTTGATACGTGCATAATCTCAGGATGTAGGGTCACGTGATCTATTGTTTACACTGCAAGTCATATTGGTGAATGAAATTTACGATTTACGCGAGACATGATTATCGTGGGCTGCAGTGTAAACAATAGACCACGTGATCCCATACTCAGATAATGCTGAATGTATTGTTTCAGATTGCACACAAACACCAGTCTATGTATAGAACGCTAAATATTACACCTGCTTAGTGAAATAGAGAAAAGCGACCGAACACGCAACCATTTATTAGCGACAATTATGTGTTAACACGGATATATGTCTCATAACATTGACATTACTTGGCGACACAAAGCGGTAGTTATCTTATATTTAAATGTGGGAACTGGTTCAAGAACCTTCTAAACCCGGTATGACATGCGCGGTAGTTGTACGTTGATGACTGTCACAAACATCGCGTTTCTTCTTTTTTTAATATTTTTTTAATATTTTTTTTCGATCCACGAGAGACCCGCGTTATACATGTACAGAAGCGTTATACAATTTAACATAGTATTGAATTTAATAATGATGTGTTTATCGGTTTGGTCAGGCCTTGTAGTGCAGCGGCTAGCATACTGGTATTCATACTAGTGACCTGGGTTCGAGTCCCAGTGGGGCCCATTCTGATTAAACAAGCATTGTTATTTTCAATACTACTGGTAAACATATTGTAGGGTGCTTTTTTTGCATCTGCCTGTTTATTGTCTTAGTCCGTTTTTCACTGAATGCAACAACTATAGATTGTACCACAATAACGTACTGCGGTGTATGTACATAAGAAACTGATATATAATTTGAGATACCTGTGATCTATAATACCTATGTTTTATGCATAATTGACAAAAATATCGCAACAATGAGCAACTGGTGATCTGAGAATCCCCATTGCAACCCCTTAAGGGGAATGTGACGGCATGAACCCATGTCTATATTGTCCAGTATATATGTCTGAATAACACACACTTGAGTGGGGTACTTCTCCATAAGAACGTGTACAAATAAGCCGTGTTTCAGGTATCCGGACCGACCCTGTTTTTTTGATGTGGTCGTAATCTTTTTCATTCATTTAAAAACAATAAAGAAATAAATTGTTACTTCAATATTTTTTATGCAAAAAGTATATTTAACTAGTTAGTCATTGTTATGCACAAAGTGTGTTTTAAACCAATACTGTAAGAATAGCTAATATTTAAAACAATATTTGTTAGTTTTCACTTATGTTTGCCTAAAAGAAATTGACAACCTACCGACCAAACCTTTTTTCAGCATGTAACCTGAAACACCGCTAATTTGTTTAGGCCTTATTAGTTAATACTATCTGATATTGTAATTTAGTGATCATTTTATTGTCGCGCCCGCTTAAATTTCGGAAAGCGCAATATAGCTTGCAAGTTGTTTCTTTTCTCTTCAGTATGGGTGAACTTGTAAACAGTTTTGGCGTTGTATTATTAAAACTGAATAGTGTAGATAATATCTAGGTTTACTCCAGTGTAAGTGAATGGGATTGATCCATGATAATTCTCCGGCCAATCCATTCGTCAGAAAATGATTTTCACACTAGTCCGTTTATTAAGATTTTTTTTTAAATATATATATATGAAAATACAGTGCAGATCCTGATGAGACGGCTCGTAAGCGGCTCATCTGGAACTACATAACGTTTGCAAATATTGCTGTAGAGTCTGTGGTGTTAAACATGTTAAAAGGGTTAATACCGGTATGTGGCTATTGACCGCTATTCCCTTTGATGTCCAGCAGATATATGTCCAGCAGATATGTTGGCTGTAATACACCCTTTGTCATCTGCTGTTTTGAATATTTCAAATATTTTCCACTAAAGCTTGTTACTCCAACATATTAGAATCACCTCATTGATTTCGCCAAATACAGTTCATGCTTTGCATGACATTTCATTTGAGTTTCGGATTTCTTGCTTTCGCATTGTGCACTCCTTCAGGGTGCACATACAACTGGTAAAATTTAATTCAGCGTAGTAAGGGTTAACGAAAGCGAGAAATTACTGGATACTGGACGCTAGGCCTAGTGACAGTTTTTGTTGTTGAAGAACGGCCGGGAAAACTCGTCGAGTAGCGTGGCATTAGGGCACATTTTATTACAGAAAACTCAATACATAACTTTTCATGAAATTTCCACCCTAAGGCCACAATTTGGTGATCTACCTGTTGACATGCACAGCTACGGGGAAAAATGTCAGAAAATCGTGTTTTGGGGCAATTTGTGCCCGATTTCCAATGGAACAGCCATGTCGGGTCGATAAATGGAACAGCCAGACATTTGCCGCCATCTTTTATTTTATGTTTATCCAACTAACGAGAATAGTGTCACAAAAAAAAGTTGTTTAACAGTGTTTTGAACAGCATTTTATGCCTGCACAAATTCCCTATTCACTGTCGATGTAGTGCATTAGTCTTTGACAAGGATGACAGGAGAGGAATGAAGTGGATAATCATATCGTGTTGCGGAAACTGATGTCGCCATTTTAGAAACAACGGGGTCAGGATTCGTGGTATTTTGTTTGGATAGCGACTGGTTCGAAAACGTGAAGCTAACATTTCCGTTGAATGTTGGATGAACAAACAATCCTGGAGAAATGAGAGACTGGTTGGCGCCTTGATTAATAATAATATTCATTCGTGCGACATGTAAAGTGGGTGGGGTATCTTTTCTCAGATGTTGTATTTTAGATTCTGTTTTTTTGTTGGTTACAAAGTATGTCGGAGATGTTTCTTGTTTGCACAAGTGTTCAGATGGCTGAAGTTGTTTAAATAAACTGTTAGCATTTTTTTGGTGGCTTGATATTTGCATTATTTTATTTTGTGGCACGCCATCATCGGTCGACTTTTGGATAAGTTTTTTTCTGGCACTGAAAGGAACAATAATAAAATTAATTAATTGTTAATTCTCAAGTTGCTTTTCATTATGTTTGCTATTTGTGTAGCACTCTGTTTCGATTTGTCAAACTGAAATTACTGGTATGTGGACAACTCTCGGTGTTTTATCTTTCTTTTTGAGACAGCCTGTCAAAATATAGTTGCGAACGGTAACTTGAATTCTACTCCTGTACCATCCGTAGGTTGAGTTACGATTCCACTCATATGCCTTCTCTGCAGAATAGCGAATAGGATTTGATTCGTACTTTAGCAGTTAATTGTGACATATTGGAGATATTTTCGGTATTTTGTTTTAATAAACATGCTAAATGTAGGGCAATGGTGTTATTTGAGGGTCCTCATGTTGATTCAGATCTATTTGCGAAAGCAAATTGTCCAGTTCCGCGATTTCCTCCTTCCTCCTTCGGTAGCAGATAACAACTGTTGCTCGCGTGCCAGGTGCGCGCATCCAGCAAGGGAGCTAATCGCAGGTATGCAAGGGACATAATCATGCAACTACTAAAATTCCCCAGTTGGGCGGAGCCTAAGAAAGTAGCAAAACTGTGACTTTTCGAAATCGATATTTCACGGGCGCATCTGGTATTTCACGGGTGTAAGATGGATTTCGATTTCACGGGTAAAACACGGTAATTCATGGATAGTCATAAAATAAATATTGTTTTCAAAATGATAGGAAATTTGTCAAAACATAAAATAAAACCAAAAGTGAAAAAAGTACATGTGCAAGTTTGGTTACCATGGCAACCAGTTGTAAGCACAGAAATAGTGTGTAATAAATAGAATAACAACCGGTTTGTTTTTGTTACCGAAAATATTTAACTCAACAGTGGGAATTGGTGATCTACTAGTTGGCATGCAGATCTAAGGGAAATTATTTTTTTTTGGTTACCATGGCAACCAAGATATATTTTTTTACCGAAAATATTTACCTCAACAGTGGGAATTGCACAATGCTAGCAGTCGGTTTTGGGGAAAATGTGCCAGTCTGGCTGGTCGTTATCAAGCTATGCAGCATCTCCCACACTGACCAAACTGTACTGAAACACGTCATCGCTGTTTGTTATTTGGCGAAAGAATTTCGTCAAATACGTTTGTCTATCTGTATGTCTGTCTGTGTGTGTGTCTGTTAATCTGTTCGCGGCATACAGGTCATATTTTTCAATATATCACCATGCTATTTGCTACATAGGTCAGGAATGATAATCGAAAGAAGTTGCTAAATCGGTCCACCTG
The DNA here is from genome assembly GCA_029237695.1 of Conchocele bisecta. Taxonomy (NCBI): domain Eukaryota; kingdom Metazoa; phylum Mollusca; class Bivalvia; order Lucinida; family Thyasiridae; genus Conchocele; species Conchocele bisecta. Next base: position 18,583,243 of record CM055270.1, on the reverse strand, counting down.
TTTTACGTGTGTCTGTTAATCTGTTTGTGGCCTACAGGTCGTATTTTGCCATGTATCAACACGATATTTGTACATAGGTCAGGAATGATAATTGGAAGAAGTGTTTCGATTTTCAGCTAAGTCGGTCAAATTTTGTTTCCGTATAGACTAGACTTTAACCGTGAGTCGCAGGTTCAACACTGGTTCCAGGTGCCAGACCTGTGTAGATAATTGTTTCTTAACTTTCTCATGAATATTCGAAATCCTTTGAAAGCTGGCAGAACTGACCAAATGATCACTACTGAGAGATTTCTTGACCGCTGTTCCCTTTGATGTCCAGCAGATATGTTGGCAGTAATACACCCTTTGTCATCTGCTGTTTTGAATACTTAAAATATTTCTCCAATAAAGCTTGTTACTCCAACATATTAGAATCACCTCATTGATTTCGCCAAATACAGTTCATGCTTTGCATGACATTTCATTTGAGTTTCGGATTTCTCGCTTTCGCATTGTGCACTCCTTCAGGGTGCACACACAACTGGTAACACCAAGTCCGTTTGGAGGTGGATTTTGATATTATTCTAGAAGTTAGCAATACTATTTATTCAACATTGATTGGGTTCTTTACACGCACGTTTGAAAATCGCGACGTATTTTGTCTCCACCTTGTACGGGCGGGCGGGCACAGTTTGTCCACACAGTAACTAGAGTTATGCTTGACGTAACCAAACTCTGTGTACATGATTATCACGACAACTCGAAGTACTGTATTGATTTAAATAACTTTCCGATGATTCACCAGTACTGGCAGAACCAGTACTACTTCGCCAAAATATACTGTCTCGCTCATCTTGACCTTTTAATGTCATAGACTAATGCCAAACTAATGCTTCAGGACATGTACAGTGTACAACTTGGCAACTGTAAACAGTCATGCTCATGTCACTATCTGTACATGCAGTCACCATTATAATATGGAAATATAGCTTTACCTGGTTGTATATTCCCTCCCATGCCGGGTGAAAAATGAAACTTACACCATTTGCTATAAATGTAGTACCTTGATCTCTTACACCAAGTATGACCAGAATATTGCTGATTTGCTGATCAATAATGGCAGTAATGTGTCTTCACTGACAGGACGGCGATGGGCGTTGGCGCTGATCACACTGCGAAAACGCGCAGACCGATCTGGGGCTACGCTGGTGGTACATTTCCTACGGTCCTTTTTTTCAGCACGCCACCTACCGACACTTTCTACCAGAATCAACACTGGTCATCCTGCTTATGAGAGCAGCCTGTTTATGGTCTACACTGTTATGCCATTGCTGAGTCTCATCCAATATGTCTCGCAAACAGCGTATGTGCAGCCTCATCTGGATCTACACTACCGGTATTTGCAAACACATATAGGTACACATTCGTACGTAATGGCTCAAGTATGACTGACTGAGACAACACTGTGTATGCAATGATAAAATGATACATACATCATCGAAACCCCACTCGTCATCAACTCGTTAGATTTCAATGGGCAAGACATCATCGGAATTGGCGTCGACGTGACTGGAACACCGTGCTATTTAGATATGAGTCACATTTCAATTTAATTCACACCGAAGACCGACAGCGAGTGTAACGCAGTAAAGGTTAACATGTGTGCGTTAGTGAAATATTTGGAGGTGGTGGGTGATGGTTTGGGGATGGATAATGGAGGGTCGCAAGACGCGTTTGATAGTCATTCGTGGGAATTTGAATGCTGCTCAGTACACTAACGAGATCCTTGCAACCCAGTGTCATTCCTTTCCTCAGATGACATGTGCCGCGCATATTGCAGCATGATAATGCCCGTCCACGTACCGCTACATTAACTCGCAACCATTTAGCAGCAAACAATGTCAACGTGTTGAATATATAGTCTAAAATATAGTCTAAAATAGGAATAAAATGTTATCAATTAAAGTAATGTACATATATGTTGGCCGCCATACCTTCATCCAACCCAATCCACCCTTGTCTTTGTTATGTTTTGAAAATATATACATATATATTTTATTAATGAGCATGCTGGATGTGGTGTTGTATTAATACAGAAACAATAAGCAATTTTAATATTAATTGTATGCCCTAGTTTCTCGACCAATGAAAGAATAGCATTATGTCTCAATTAATCACATGCGACTCTTTCTCCAATATCCACTAAATTTATTTATTAAATTTTCCAATATGTAGACAGTTATATTTAGATCACGGTTTTTTGTCAGAAATGCACATAGCGTGCATCCTGTTGTGACGTATACATGTTTGCTGCGGTGTCAAACGGCTAATAACGTAGTAGTATCCCAAGTCGAAAGCGCGAATGGGTGAGACTTGCATTGAAGGAAACATGTGTAGACGAAGAAGGCGGAGCAATCAATAAGTAAGTTATAATTTGTAATAAACTAATTTCTCGCTTGCTACCACTCACTCGAAATTAATTTATTTAAAAATTCAATATATGAACCATAACCATCATAGGCGGTGGAACGGGAAAATTATTGTGGAGGGGAGGGGCCCGATTTTGCCAGGGGGGTCCGGGGCCATGCTTCCCCGGAAATTTTTGAAATCTAATAGGCGTGAAATGCCATTTCCTGCATCCTCCGGGCCTAGTATTGAGGGCCCAAATGGCCCGATGTTGCTAGTGCTATCCGGGTGCATGCTCCACGGTAAATTTTGAAAATGTTAGAGGCGTGAAACGCCATTTCCTGCATTCTCAGGTCCCAGTCTTGGGGACCCAAAGGGCCTGGATGTTGCTAGGGGGGTCCGGGGGCAAGCTCCCCTGAATCTTTTTGAAATCTAAGAGGAGTGAAACGCCATTTCCAGCATTGTCAGCAAGTTTGAGGATGATAATACGTGCTTTTTAACATAATTATTTGTGGGTCCCCCCCCAACAACAAAATAATTGGGGGGGGGGGTGGGGGGGGGATGGCGGGGGGGGGGGGACACCAAAATCACTTTCTAGGTCTGTTATTTTTAGTCACCACTTAGGACATAATAATAATTCCTACAGCAATTCGTTTCTAAGAATCAGAGACAGCAGTTACCCATCTCCACATATATTGTAGGGCTTAGACTATATAGAAAGTTAGTGTTTTCAAACACAGAATGACAAAAGGGTAGTATTAAAGCAGCTTACAACCAGGCAGACATTAGCAGCAATCACATTATAATCAACATTTATTTATAATTTGAACGATGAACTGCTGGAAAATGGCACAGAAAATTGCCATGGGCAATTAAGCCATCTAACGCAGTTGAATACTAGTGTTATGCAATAATAGTTGTGTAGTTATGTTACAATGTACAATATTTATCTATATATTCAATTTCACTGTCATGCTCATAGTTAAATTGGGGCAAAAAATGTGTGCGGCTTTTCAAAAAGGCCAGAAAATAGGAAAAATAGGAACATTTGGCCAGAAAATAGGAAAAAATAGGAAATGCTCAGAAAATAGGAAAAAATAGGATACTTGACGGCCTGAACATATCCTCTTCATGTGCCACCAACGAAAAGCGATTTGGAAGCGATAACATCCACCACAAGTACAAGTCCATGTAAGTTAGGAAACTTTTTGTTTATTATGCCCCCTGTTCACTTCAACGATTGTTGACGGGAATGTGTTGGCAAATGATAATTTGACACATAAACATCGACATTACTACATTATATTAGATAACGTCAAAAAAATCAACAACTTTGTAACAGTATGGTGTCTTTTTTATGCTCAGCATATTACTATAGGAATGAATGGCGTTTTTGTGGAATTTATCGGGGTATAAACTTGGAAAAGTCGCGGGAATACTGGACGAAGGCCGGAAGGCCTCGTCCAGTATTCCCGCGACTTTTCCAAGTTAATATCCCCGATAAATTCAACAAAAACGCCATTCATTCCTTATAGTTCCAGCATTTGAAATAAATTCATCAAGAAAATGTGTTTATTTTGACAGACGGCAGCCATTTGTTTTTATGCTCAGCATATTACCAGATGATAAACACAATGATCTAATTACAGTTGCAGAGCACACACTGAACAGCTATGTTATAAATCAAGTAGATTTACAAATGAAACCTATATGCTCTGTAAAAATATGTGTTGCAGTGGAAATTGTTTACTGCAGAAAGGTGGGCACTTGGAACCTTTCTGCAGCCCAATAATGCACCTGGAACCTTTCTGCAGCCCAATAATGCACTTGGAACCTTTCTGCAGCCCACTAATGCCCTTGGAACCTTTCTGCAGCCCAATAATGCACTTGGAACCTTTCTGCAGCCCAATAATGCACTTGGAACCTTTCTACCTTTCTGCATGCAGCCCAATAATGAGCTTGGAACCTTTCTGCAGCCCAATAATGCACTTGGAACCTATATGCGGCCCAATAATGCACTTGGAACCTTTCGGCCAGCCCAATAATTTGCAACTGAAACCTTTCGCAAGCCCAATAATGCACTTGGAACCTTTCTGCAACCCAAGGCCCAATAATGCACATGGAACCTCTTTCTGCAGCCCAATAATGCACTTGAAACCCAATTTCTGCAGCCCAATAATGCACTTGAAACCTTTCTGCAGCCCAATAATGCATTTAGAACCTTTCTGCAGCCCAGTAATGCACTTGGAACCTTTCTGCAGCCCACAAATAATCACTTTGCAGATTTTAACATCATGGTTAAAGTTTGAAACTAGAACAAAAGTTCAGCATTTTCACACAAAGTGTAGGAATATATTGGCATTTATGACAAAAAGTGACTTTTGACCAAATGTGCTGTTGGCACATTTCTGCACTCACCCGTCGAAATGATCTATGGGAAGATAACATGGCGAAAAAAGGAGCTGGAGCTTGACCAGGAGGTTAGTAGTTGAGACAACCCATTCGGTGCACGCTGTACACAATATAATGGCAGGGCCGTATGCAGGAATTAATTTAGGGATGTGCGTTATCGACAGCGCGAAGGGTCAAAACTGCTTTTTTGTGCACATCCACGGACAGATCTCAGCAGATTATCGCTTTCACCCCTATGAAACTGGAATGGATTTTGATATGCTAATTTTGCAACCAATCACATCATCACAAAATGATTTTCAGAACAGTCCATTTATGAACATGGTGTCTTTTTGTTCTCAAAATGATGAAAATTACTTGCAAAAAGTGCAGATCCTGATGAGACGGCTCGTCATGAGCCGGCTCATCTGGATCTACACCTTTTGCTAATACCACTATACAGACCTGTGGTGTTGAAAGTGTTAAGGGGGTGCGTACGCACCCGTCGCACCCCCTCTGCATACGGGCCTGAATGGAAGTGGCACACGGCGCCTGTACTGAACTTAGCCGACGTACCATGCAGTGTTAATTCATCGTAAGTCGAGGCGTTCTCGTCTCCTCTCGGTTCCAGTGATTCATACGGCCCTGCTCCGCTGAAACGGAATTCCACCAAAAGAAATACGTCCATTACGTTTGTAATTATGTAGCAAAAATATAGCATGGTTATGCCAACATTAGGGTATCGCAGTTGATGATATGCATAGCTTATAATGCCGCTATTGCAGTTTTGTGATTGTCGCGTATGGATCGACAGTTGGTGATATTAGTGCGGTCCCTTAACTTGAATACTCTATACACGCCGGCCAAAAGTGCCATTTTTTTTTGTGGGACGTAGCTCGGGTCATACCGATTCCTAAGATAAGTGGCTCCAAAAAACAGAAAACCGAAACACGTTTTAAATGCAGGAATCCAAGATGGCCGCCAAATATTGATTGTATGGCCTATTATTGTACTCAATTTATATGTTTGAATACTTTAACCCGCAGGAATGCGATTGTTGGATGCAACAATGTATTTGAGTAACATCAAAATATAACTGAATCATTTTACTAATTTGTATAAATCCAAGATGGCCACCAAAGTTCATTATTTTGCCATACATTTGCTTTGTGAAGGCTATATACATTCATTTAATATTTCTGATTTGGTTTAATCAAAATTAAATGGCAATGTGGGTACTGTTGCAAGGTAACTGGAGACTTACCTCATTTAAACCAATTTGAAATACCCACTATAGGTCTATGTAACTGTATATATAATATGTCCGGTAACAGTAATATTTACACAACTGTATTGCTCAAGCCTCGTTTTATGCAAATACATGTATATACACAATTTTAGATATAAATGGTAATATCTCATTTTTTGTTTACCTATAATTACATAGTGGTACTGTAAAAGTAATCGCGGGCTTTCATATATAGCAACAACAACAACAATTAGGTCTAGCTCTAACAACTAACAGATTTCGTCTAAAGAATGAAATACTTGAATACTTTGTAACAATGGGATTCAAGAACATACATATGGAAAGCGTCAGTGTTAGTATTCCCTGAAGGCATACAGCATATGTTAAAGGATGCACTGACTGTAAGAGATTGCAAATCTGAGACATTAGAATTGACTAAAGTTGCAAAAAACTCCGCAGAGACGTCTTTGATTCTGATGAACAGTTTCAGTTTTCGGGTGATTTTCTTCCTGACTGTCAATCTACAACAGTTTCAGTGCCCTTGTGTCAATGATAGTAAATGGACCAACTATGAAAGACAAACAGCCCAAGTTATCACAAGCCTGTTTGACTATATCACAATGGATGCTCTTCAACACAATGAAAACAATGCCAGAAAAACACACTAACACACGGCATACCGTTGAACGAGAGCCACCTCTTGTCGTATATCTTGGGTTGAACATTCACTTGCTAACAAGAGTGGAAAACATTGAAGGTCTGCTTCGCTTTCTCCATGAAACCAACTTGTATCGGAAAATTTAATTTTATCATTGTAAACATGTCTCTCATTTCTATAATTTTATAATTCTATACACGTTTTTCATTTATATTGTTCATCATATTAATATTTTTACCCTAATCACATCTAGCATACTATTTTACTATTATTTTTATTCTTCGTCTACATTGCTAGTGAACTTTTGACAAGAGACACACTAACTAATGAAGCAATTGCCTGGGCTGCCTTTCATGCTAAAGACGTATCTACCATGTTGGACCCAGCAGCTATAATGACTTTACTGCCTCTCTCCATAGAAAAGGTTGACACACCGGCAATGGTCAAACATGGCATGAATGTAATCAGATCTGTCACTGCCTTTCTACATCCTATTCAGATCCCTGTCATGGCATGTGACTGCCCCATATTTGCAAAGGCAAACTATATTCAATGGTCATGGCCAGACTCTCATGTGGAGGACAACTTTGTAGTAATGTTTGGTGGTTTGCATCTAGAAATGTCTCTGTGGAATATGGCGGGGGACTACCTGTAAGGTTCGGGCTGGACAACAGCAGTTGTAGACGCTGAAATTGCCACATCTGGAATCACTGAAGGTTTCCTGAAAGCAGCGCAACTGACACGGACTCGCCATGCACATCGAGTCTCTGTTGTAGCGTTATCAGCCCTCCAACAACGTGCATTTCAGCTTTCAAAGAGTTCAAATGAAACTGATGAAACATTTGAGGCATGGAGAAAACGCATGGAGAAAACGCATGCTTATCACCAGTCATACCTTCCAGGGATACTGTTATAGCCATAGAAAAAATGGTCCTTGTCCTTCTGAGCGCACAGAGAGAAAACAAATTTGACTTGTATGTTGAAGCACTTGAGTCACTTGTCTGCTTTTTCTTTGCATTGGGTCACTACAACTATGCACGCTGGATCTTAATTCATATTCGAGACATGAAGTCCCTCTCTGCGGCTATTGAAGATGCATTCAAGAAGCACTGGGTTGTTTCCAAAATGACAAACCGCTTCTCTTATATTCCTATCGACCAAGTACATGAACAGGAAAATGCCAAAGTAAAGAGGTGCCATCGGATTAATAGAATACCATATTTCTCTTTGACGATGGCTGATATGCGGGCCATAGCTTGCTAATGTTATAAAAGACTTTGATACCCAGTACATTAATGAAAATGATCCAGATATTAGCCTGCATCACGCAGAAGGACCTTCCACTCATAAACTGTTCCATCAGCAGTCACGCAAACTTGTAGATGTCATATCTGGCTTTGGAAACCCTTTCCAGGATGATTGTTCTGAGCTGTTGGTATTGAATAGACGGGTTTGCGCAGATGAATCAATTATAGAGACAATTCGGACAATTGAATCGCTAGGTAGAACGCAGTATCTAAAGTATATGAAAGATGTGATTGAGACCAGAGACTTACCAATCCAATCGAGAAAAACTCACTTCCGCTACTGAAATCCCCCAAATCAAAGATAAGTTCAAAATCGTCGCAGGCTGTTAAAGTACAACGGCAAAACAGAAACATATTTGGTCGGCTATACATCGCTAATCAACAACGTGATCCAGCAACGTTTTTCTCCCATGAAAATCAATCTACTCCGCCTTCGCTGTCCGATTTTGGTAAGATACAACATGGACAAGTCTAACCTTCTGGGCTGCATTGAATCTAGTGAACGACCTGATATGCCATTTTATAGATATTAGACAATCCCATCACCAGACGAATGGGGATGGGCAATGGACGGCTCTTCATGGACCCCTGTCTGGATGACAATTCCAGATGCTGCACGAGCATGCAGCGAACTGATCAAATGTGGATGCAAGTCTGCCAGAGGATGCATCAGCTGCAAGTGCACAAATGCTGGGCTTATATATACTGACCTTTGCAGCTGCACATGTGCACAGTAATGATTTGAAGCGGTTAAAATTCCTGTCCCATGTGCTATGTCCCTGATACATGACAATTACCCACTCATTCTTAATTCAGACCCAAATGTCATGCACCCACAGCTATGAAATATTGCCAGCCTATTATGACCCAAATGTCATGCACCCGCCACAGCTATGAAATATTGCCAGCCTATTGACATTTGGTTGCCATATTGGATTTATTTAGCTGAAACATTCACACAGTCCCACTTCAAAGTGACAAATTAGTAGTCAAGTAACAACACTTCCTATTACATGCAAACATTTCCAATATGACATCCACAGTGCAAAATAGAATAAAATATTGATATTTGGCGGCCATCTTGTAGTTATGGCAATTACAAAATAATCAAATTGTACATGATAGCCATCTGAATTAATTATTGTGTGAATGTGTGTCATTATAGCATACTAATTGTGCTACATATAACACAGGTTTGCACTTACATAGAAATATATTGATATTTGGCGGCCATTTTGAATTTATTGATTTTTTAGGTGGCACAGTGGATAGATTTTTTGGAGTCACTTATTTTTTAATTGTGCATCATCATATCTTGATTCAGTGAACAAATGGCACTTTTGTCCGGCAGGTATAGATACATTTGTTAAGGGACCGCACTATATGCATAGTTTATAATGCCGCTGTTGTAGTATTGTGGTTGTCGAGGGTGGATCGACAGTTGGTGATATGTATAGCTGATAATGCCACTGTTGTAGTCTTGCGGTTGTCGAGGGTGGATCGACAGTTGGTGATATGCATAGTTTATAATGCCGCTGATTTAGTGTTGTGGTTGTCGGGTATGGATCTACAGTTGGCGATATGTATAGTTTATAATGCCGCTGTTGTAGTCTTCTGGTTGTCGAGAGTGGATCGACAGTTGGTGATATGTATAGTTTATAATGCCGCTGATTTAGTGTTGTGGTTGTCTTGTGGGTCGATAGTTGGTGATATGTATAGTTTATAATGCCACTGTTGTAGTCTTGTGGTTGTCGAGTATGGATCGACAGTTGGTGATATGTATAATTTATAATGCCTCTGTTGTAGTATTGTGGTTGTCGAGTATCGATCGACAGTTGGTGATATGTATAGCTTATAATGCCGCTGTTGTAGTGTTGTGGTTGCCGAGTGTGGGTCGAAAGTTGGTGATATGTATAGTCTATAATGCCACTGTTGTAGTGTTGTCGTTGTCGAGTATGGGTCGACGTGTATGTTGATTGACACTACTGTTTCTTATGCATTATTCTGCCGCCTTACCTTGGCTATTTAACACATTAAATAAAACCGCATATTTAAATACAAGGACGTTCTGTACATCAACAACAACAAAAGTTGTCAGAAGACAATGAAGCTCGCCTGTTGGCAGCCTTCATTCAAACTTGTCACAGTTGTATAAAAAACATGAATATTATATAACTTGACCTTGGGATAAGGGGTGTGCGGTGGACCTTGACATTGAGGTCAGTGGTGGAAGGTGGGTCGTGGATTTGATATAGCATGATATAGCATATTAAGATGAATGCATGTATGACATATCAATGCGCTCCCTGAAAAGAGAAGGAAAACAAAATGTAACCCAGCGTTAAGTTTATGAACACACTAAGTTTGTGATTGTCTACAGCATGATAGCTATTCACATGAGGAATGCATGTATAAATGTCCTAAGTTTGTGACCTTGGCCTTGGCGAAAGGGGTGGGGGTGGGTCATGGATTTGCTGTAGCACAATAGAGTATCATCAGATGAATGCATGTATGAAATATGAAGGTGTTCCCTGTAAAGAAACGGAAGTTATAAAAAGACATTTACTCCAACGTTAAGTTTATGATGTTGATATTGGGGAAAGGGGTGGGGTGGGGTGGGTCATGGATTTGCTGTAGCACAATAGAGGATCATCACATGAATGCATGTATGAAATATCAAAGCGTCAAAAGTGTAAAGAAACAGACGTTACACAACATTTACCCCAATGTAAAGTTTATGAACATGCTAAGTTTGTGACCTTGACCTTGGGGTAAGGGTTGGGTGGTGGGTTGTGGATTTGCTACAGCACGATAGAGGGTCATGTGAGGAATGTCTGTATGAAATATCAAGGCGTTCCATCAAAGAAACCAGTTTTTATCAGACATATACCCCAACGTTAAGTTTATGAATGTGTCAGGTTTGTGACATTGACCTTGGGTAAGGGGTAGGCGGTGGGTCATGGATTTGCTATAACACGATATAGTATCATCAGATGAACGCGTGTATGAAATATAAAGGCGTTCCATGAAAGGAAACATGTTATAAGACATTTACTCCAACGTTAAGTTTATAAATGTGCTAAGTTTGTGACCGTGACCTTGGGGAAAGGGGTGGGGGTTGGTCATGGATTTTCTATAGCACGCTAACGTATCATCAGATGAATGCATGTATGAAATATAAAGGTGTTCAAAGTGTAAAGAAACAGAAGTTACACAACATTTACCCCAACGGTAAGTCTATGAACATGCTAAGGTTTGTGACCTTGACTTTTGGGTAAGGGTTGGGTGGTGGGTTGTGGATTTGCTACAGCATGGCAGAGGGTCATCTGAGGAATGTATGAAATATCAAGGCGTTCCATGAAAGGAAACAGACATTTACCCCAACGTTAAGTTTATGAATGTACTAAGATTGTGACCTTGACCTTGGGGAAAGGGCTGGGTGGTGGGTCATGGATTTGCTACAGCATGATAGAGGGTCATCTCTGAGGAATGCATGTATGAAAATAGCAAGGAGTTCCATGAAAGGAAACAGAAGTTATAATACCTTTACCCCAACGTTAAGTTTATGAATGTGCTAAGCTTGTGACCTTGACCTTGGGGTAAGGGCTGGGTGGAGGGTCATGGATTTGCTACAGCATGATAGAGTGTCATCTGAGGAATGCATGTATGAAATAAAAAGGTGTTCCGTGAAAGGAAACAGAAGGTATAAGACATTTACTCAACGTTAAGTTTATGAATGTGCCAAGCTTGTGACCTTGACCTTGGGGTAGGGGGCTGGGGTAGGGCTGGTGGGTGGTGGGTCAGGATGATGGAGGGTCATCTGAGGAATGCATGTATGAAATAACAAGGTGTTCCATGAAAGAAAACAGAAGTTATAAGACATTTACACCAACGTTCAGTTTATGAATGTGCCAAGTTTGTAACCTTGACCTTGGGGTAAGGGCTAGGTGGTGGGTCATGGATTTGCTAACAGCATGATTGAAGGGTCATCTGAGGAATGCATGTATGAAATAACAAGGTGTTCCATGAAAGGAAACATAAGTTATAAGACATTTACCCAACGTTAAGTTTATGAATGTGCCAAGTTTGTGACCTTGACCTTGGGGTAAGGGCTGGGTGGAGGGTCATGGATTTGCTACAGCATCATAGAGTGTCATCTGAGGAATGCATGTATGAAATAAAAAGGTGTTCCGTGAAAGGAAACAGAAGGTATAAGACATTTACCCAACGTTAAGTTTATGAATGTGCCAAGCTTGTGACCTTGACCTTGGGGTAAGGGCTGGGTGTTGGGTCATGGATTTGCTACAGGATGATAGAGGGTCATCTGAGGAATGCATGTATGAAATAACAAGGTGTTCCATGAAAGGAAACAGAAGTTATAAGACATTTACCCCAACGTTCAGTTTATGAATGTGCCAAGTTTGCAACCTTGACCTTGGGGTAAGGACTGGGTGGTGGGTGATTGATTTGCTACAGCATGATAGAGGGTCATCTGAGGAATGCAAGTATGAAATAACAAGGTGTTCCATGAAAGGAAACATAAGTTATAAGACATTTACCCAACGTTAAGTTTATGAATGTGCCAAGTTTGTGACCTTGATCTTGTGGTAAGGGCTGGGTGGACGGTCATGGATTTGCTACAGCATGATAGAGTGTCATCTGAGGAATGCATGTATGAAATAAAAAGGTGTTCCGTGAAAGGAAACAGAAGGTATACGACATTTACCAAACGTTAAGTTTATGAATGTGCCAAGTTTGTAACCTTGACCTTGGGGTAAGGGCTAGGTGGTGGGTGATGGATTTGCTACAGCCTGATAGAGGGTCATCTGAGGAATGCATGTATGAAATAACAAGGTGTTCCATGAAAGGAAACATAAGTTATAAGACATTTACCCAACGTTAAGTTTATGAATGTGCCAAGCTTGTGACCTTGACCTTGGGGTAAGGGTTGGGTGGTGGGTCATGGATTTGCTACAGCCTGATAGAGGGTCATCTGAGGAATGCTGTATGAAATAACAAGGCGTTCCATGAAAGGAAACAGAAGTTATAAGACATTTACCCCAACGTTAAGTTTATGAATGTGCTTGACCTTGACCTTGACCTTGAGGTAAGGGATGGCCGCTGGGTCATGGATTTAAGATGAATGCATGTATGAAATATCAAGGCGTTCCATGAAAGGAAACAGATGCTATAACACATTTAGCATGCTAGAGGGTCATCTGAGGAATGCATGTATGAAATAACAAGGTGTTCCATGAAAGGAAACAGAAGGTATAAGACATTTACCCAACGTTAAGTTTGTAGACGACGCCGACGCTGACGCCGCCGACGCCGATGACGCCGACGACGCCGGGGGTATGCCATAAGCTCTTATGCACTTCGTGCAGGCGAGCTAAAAATGTCATCCTCATCATTGTTTGCGATTTAATGAAATTTGATAAAACAAACGCCACAAAACAATTTCTATTATAATTTAACATGGGGGAATGATTTAGGGTTACATGTCTTTGCATGGGACAAAACGCATTCAGACACCTGGCTATATGTAGCCTGAAAATGATCTATCGTTAATTTAGAAAATAAACGTTTTAATAGCTCACAGGAATCTTGTATTATCACTATATTAATATCTTACCAAAGTCAAGTCCGATAAACAAGTTAGTGAGTGTGACCTTTTAATATTTACGAAACACTATCTACGTTTGTATATTTGTTATGATTTAATGTGGTTAAGGGCCAACTGTAGGTTCGCAAAGAAAACGCAGAACCAACAGTAACAGCAGTGAATACCTTGCCGTCTTTACGGGTTTATGCGAGGGGCTGTAAAGCTTTTTAACCAGTTTGCATCATCCCATGTGTCATAATGTGAAAGCCAACAACAGCCAAATTAAATATTCCTGTGTACATGTTATCTGTCTGCTGTCCGCAATATAACTGTATAATATTATTGTCCTGACGTGTCTGTATGTGACGCTGAAGGCGCTTCCGTGCACTTGTTCATTGTTATGGGCCAATGTGTTAGCTTCCATATATAGGCTCTTCTGTCTCTCTCGGATACATTGCTCCTTAGTCTATTGACTGTGTACAGACGAGGTTTGAAATCAGGATACTGTCCGCCTATTCTGATCAAGTGTTTCATTGTTCACCATTCGTCGGCGAAATACCCATTTGATGTATCCACAAAGTCAGCCATTCTGGTCGTTATTATGGCGCATTATGATCTATACTAGTGAAGTGTGGCTGCGACTCGAGATACGGGGCTTATGCTTGAATGTGTGACCCATGTTGTGACGATGCCTCCATGCAGTCTGACCAGGGTGCACACTATTCATTACAGTCCGCGAAACACCCGTAATTATTCTGACAATAGATTTCTCTTATCAGGCTATTAGGAGTGCGCGAGAAGATCAACAGGTTGAATATACACACATGCCATAAGCATGATACGCACAATGTCTGCATTCACCAGGCCCGATACTGACCGATCAGGAACCACATACTGATACTTACCTTCCTCCCCACGCATTACCAGACTGGGCTGTCTCTGAAACATATAGAACGAATGTCAGGCTTAATGAATTTACCGCTGTTTTTCATAGTGTCAATATTTTCCAATAACAGTATGTTGTGAACATGACATTGTATGAGAATCACATATGCTGTCAAAACAATTATCAGGTAACGAGCTCCGTGTTGACAGAATACATGTTGGCTGATAACATAATGTCGTATCAGGCAGTTAACCGATATGAATTCCAGGGTTACAAAGAATTGAGAACTGACGTTTCATTGGTCGAACGAGAGCACATGACGTTACCGAATGACATCTGTGTAATGACGCAACATAAACAAGTCCGCATTATTTTCAAAGAAACCTACGTCACCATTGCTAATTATATAGCGTAAAACGTTACTCGATAAATAGAACACACGCTAGTGTATGTTTGATATCGAGTTTATCATACTTCGGAGCTTCGGAGTAACTACGCGTATCCTAGCCATGCCTGGTGAACATGATATTATAATACACGAGCATGGTGTTCTCTATGTCATTGTTTAGAAACACAAGATACATAAACTAGAAAATGTGTGCATAGAACACGGCAGCCCCACCTACCGCTTTCCGGAAAAGACTCAAAATTGCGACATTCTAAGTAGAACTGGAGGTCGAATAAAAAAAAATATTACACTTTGCTCATTTACACACCATAAAGAAGCTAAATTCCAAGTACCAAGCCTCCAGCTATTATGGTTTAAAGTTTTACGAGTTATAATTTCAATGCAAAATTGTGAAATTCTAAGTCGAAAAGTGGGCAGATAATCCCTCAGCCTGATATTGAATGAATCATTGAAAATAATGTTGCACATCTACATATCATACGGAAGCTACATACCAAGATGAAGCCTGCAGCGATTACGGTTGAAAAGTCTGACGAATTAAAAGGCACCATTGTAAAATTCTAAGTCTCAAAAGATGGCATAATCCATATCCGGTAGCCGAAAAAAAAACTTTGCGAATGTCAACACACCATAAAGAAGCTGTGCACATAACAACGTGTCAAAGGGCGAGGGGATGGTCTAGGCCTTCCGCCTGTTAATTAAAATAAAGGTCAACAGATGTATCCCACATGCCATATATCACGTTTATCAGACAAGGCTAAACGTGGCACCAGTAGACAAGAGGATGGTGTTCTATTCATCAGTTTTGTGGCACGTAATAAGAAAAAAAACAAGGTTGATTTCCTGTAATAGAACTTTCCTGTAACGAAATTCAAACAACAAAGCGTCAACGTTAAACCATGTGCGACCCGGATATGGGCAGGTTGTCCGTGCACGATATGGTTATTTGTTTTCAGTCTATATATATTTGGCAAATGCAAAGCTCAGGTCATATCTGATTAATGTGGGTTTAAACATACCAGAAACATTCAGCTCATCGTAAGTTGTGCTACTCGTCACACGTGTCGGTGTCAACGACTCGTACGGTAAGATGGCGGCTGGGCTGAAACAGAATAAAGAATATGTATAAAATACGACATGTATATATGATGTGAGATATACTATATGTATATTAGACGTGCGATATACTACATGTACATGTATAAATGATGCGTGATATACTGCATGTATATAGGATATGTGATACACTGCATGTATGTAGGATGTGTGATATACTACATGTATCTAGTATGTGTGATATACTGCATGGAAAGGTTGAGCGATGTACAACATGTATAAAGGATATACAACGTACATATAGGATGTGTGATATACTATATGTATATGGATGTATGATATACTATATGTAGATATGCTATGAGATGTACTGCATGTATATATGATACAACTACCTGCACATAAGACATGTAAAATACAAAAGGTATATAGAATGTATCATATACTATATGTATATGGATGCATGACATACTATATGTACATAGGCTGAGACATGTATATGGATGTGTGATGTACTGCAAGTATATATGATTATTATATAATACATGTATCTATGATGTGTGATATACTACATGTATATAGGATGTGTGATATAATTTGTGCATACTACATGTTAAATATATTGTGATATATTAAAATAAATATAGTATGAATATACTATGTATGTCACTATATACACTTGTATATAGGATTTGTGATTTATTACTACATGTATAGGATGTGTATATACTACATGTTGAATACGATGTGATATACTGGATATGATGACATACTACACGTGTATAGGATGTGTGGAAATGCTACATGTATATATGAAGTGTGATATACTACAAGTATATATGATGTGTGATTTATACTACATGTATATATGGATGTGTGATATACTACATGTACATAGGATGTTTGAATATACTAAATGTATAAAGGATATGTGACATACTACATGTATATGATGTGTGATATACTACATGTTTATAAAAAAGGTGTATGACATACTACATATATATAGGATTGTGATATACTACATGTATAAATGATGAGTGATATATGTATATAAATATGTGTAATATACCTACATGTATAAATTGGATGTGTGATATCCTTACATGTATATAGTATGAAGTGTGGATATACTACTTGTATATAGGGCTGTGTGATATATTACAAGATATAGGATGTGTATAGGTACTACAGTATATAGGATTTTGTGATATACTACATGTATAGGATGTGTGATATACACATTTATATAGGATGTTAATATACTACATGTATATAGTATGTGTGATATCCACATGTAAAATATACGGATTGGTGTAGATTATACTAATAGGATATAGGATGTGTGATTTATACTACATGTCATATGTGGATAGTTAGTAATATACTACAAGTTAATAATGAATGGTGTAATATACTACATGTATATCGGATTTGTGAATAAATACTACAATGTATATATGGATGTGTGAATATACTACATGTAAAAGTATAGGAATTTGTGTGATAGTACTACATTATATAAATATGTGTGATATACTATAGGATGTGGATAATACTACATGTATATAGAAGTTGATAAACTACATGTTAATATAAAGGATTGTGTGTATAACTATATGTATATAGATTGGTAATATACGACATGGATATAGGAATTGCTGATATACTACAATTAAAATTAAAGGATTGATTGTAATACTACATGTATACTAGGATGTGTGAATATACTATAGGATATATGAGATGTGATAATAACTAAAAAAAAACCCATTGTATATAGGATGTGTAAATATACTACATGTTATAATAGTAAGTGTGAATATACAACATGTATATTGGATGAGTAATATACTACAGGGTGTTTAACTTGTATATGTGATTGTGTGAATATAACTTACATGTATATGGTGATTTGTAATTTTAATAAAAACTACATGAATATAGGACGTGTGATAGACTACATGTATATAGGAATCTGTATGAAATAACTACATGGTAATATAGGAATGTGTTGAAATATACTACAAAGTATATAGGATGTGTTGATATACTATAGGAATGAGTGAAATATAACTATGTTATAATTGGTGTGGTGATATACTACATGAATATAGGATGTAGTGGATATACTACAACATGTCTTAATAGGTATGAGTTGATATACTATATGGATGTTTGATTGGATTACGAACAATGTATATAGGATTGTGTGGATATACTAACATGTATATGTGATGTGTAATTATACTCCACCTGGTTAAATAGGATGTGTGATATACTACACTGTATAAATATGGATGATTGATGTACTACATTTGTAAAATATAGGAATGTGTGAAATATACTACATGTAATATAGGATGTGGTGAATATACTACATTGCATAATTTGGTATGTGTGTTAAATACTACATGCATATAGGATGTGTGATATACTACATGTATATAGGATGTGTGATGTACTACATGTATATAGGATGTGTAATATACTACATGTATATAGGATGTGTGATATACTACATGTCTATAGGATGTGTGATATACTACATGTATATAGAATGTGTGATATACTACATGTATATAGGATGTGTAATATACTACATTTATATAGGAAGTGTGATATACTACATGTATATGTGATGTGTGATATACTACATGTATATGTGATGTGTGATATACTACATGTATATATGATGTGTGATATACTACATGTATATGTGATGTGTAATATACTACATGTATATAGGATGTGTGATATACTACATGTATATAGGATGTGTGATATACTACATGTATATGTGATGTGTATATACTACATGTATATAGGATGTGTGATATACTACATGTATATGTGATGTGTAATATACTACATGTATATAGGATGTGTGATATACTACATGTATATAGGATGTGTGATATACTACATGTATATAGGATGTGTGATATACTACATGTATATAGGATGTGTAATATACTACATGTATATAGGATGTGTGATATACTACATGTATATGTGATGTGTGATATACTACATGTATATGTGATGTGTGATATACTACATGTATATAGGATGTGTGACATACAACATGTATATAGAAATGTGTGATAAACTACATGTAAATATATGATGTGATAAATCCTACATGTATATTAGGATGTTAATATACGACATGTATATTGTTATGTGTAATATTACTACATGTATATAGGAATGTGTGAATATAAACTACATGATATAGGATGTGTGATATACTACATTATATTATGATGTGTGATATACTAACATGTATCTGTGAATGGTGACTACATGTTATATAGGATGTGTGATAAAAGACTAACATGTATATGTGATGTGGTGATTCTACATGTATATAGATGTGTGATATACTACATTTAATAATAATGGTGAATGTGGTGAAATATACTACATAGATGTGTGATATACTACATGTATATATGATGTGTGATATACTACATGTATATAGGATGTGTAATATACTACATGTATGTAGGATGTGTGATATACTACATGTATATAGGATGTGTGATGTACTACATGTATATAGGATGTGTGATATACTACATGTATATATGATGTGATATACTACATGTATATAGGATGTGTAATATACTACATGTATATAGGATGTGTGATATACTACATGTATATAGGATGTGTGATATACTACATGTATATATGATGAGTGATATACTACATGTATGTAGGATTTGTGATATACTACATGTATATATGATGTGTGATATACTACGTGTATATAGTATGTGTGATATACTACATGTTTATAGGATGTGTGATATACTACATGTATAGATGTGTGATATCTACATGTATATAGGATGTGTGATATACTACATGTATATAGGATGTGTAATATACTACATGTAAATAGGATGTGTAATATACTACATGTATATAGGATGTGTGACATACTACATGTATATAGGATTTGTAACATACTACATGTAAATAGGATGTGTAATATACTATATGTATATAGGATGTGTGATATACTACATGTATATATGATGTGTGACATACTACATGTATATAGGATGTGTAATATACTACATGTAAATAGGATGTGTAATATACTACATGTATATAGGATGTGTGATATACTACATGTATATATGATGTGTGATATACTGCATGAATATAGGATGTGTGATATACTACATGTATATAGGATGTGTGATATACTACATGTATATAGGATGTGTGATGTACTACATGTATATAGGATGTGTGATGTACTACATGTATATAGGATGTGTGATGTACTACATGTATATGTGATGTGTGATATACTACATGTATATAGGATGTGTGATATACTACATGTATATAGGATGTGTGATATACTACATGTATATAGGATGTGTGATGTACTACATGTATATAGGATGTGTAATATACTACATGTATATATGATGTGTGATATACTACATGTACATGTGATGTGTAATATACTACATGTATATATGATGTGTAATATACTACATGTATATAGGATGTGTGATATACTACATGTATATAGGATGTGTAATATACTACATGTATATAGATGTGTGATATATACTTATGTATATAGGATGTGTGATATACTACATGTATAAATGATGTGTTAATATACTACATGTATATTAGGGAGTGTGATATACTACATGTATATAGGATGTGTGATATACTACATGTAAATAGGATGTGTAATATATTACATTTATATAGGATGTGTGATATACTACATGTATATATGATGTGTAATATACTACATGTATATAGGATGTGTGATATACTACATGTATATAGGATGAGTGATATACTACATGTATATAGGATGTGTGATATACTACATGTAAAATAGGATGTGTAATTTATTTACATGTTATATAGGATGTGTGATATACTACCATGTTATATAGGATGTGTGTTGATATACTTACATGTATATTGGATGTGTGATATACTACATGTATATAGGATGTGGTGATATCTACATGTATATAGGATGTGTGATATACTACATGTATATAGGATGTGTGAATATACTATTAGGATAGTGTAATATACTACATGTATATAGGATGTTGTGAATATCACTACATGTATATGTGATGTGTGATATACTACATGTATATGGATGTGTGATATACTAACATGTATATAGGATGTGTGATAAACTACATAGGTATGTGTAATATACTACATGTATATAGGATGTGTGATATACTACATTGTATATGATGATGTGTGATATACTTACATGTATATATGATGTGTGATATACTACATGTATGTGATGTGTGATATACTACATGTATATAGGATGTGTGATATACTACCATGTATATGTGGATGTGTGATATACTACATGTAATATGTGATGTGTGATATACTACATGTATGGTGATGATGTGTATATACTACATTGTATATGTGATGTGTGATATACTACATGTATATAGGATGTGTAATATACTACATGTATATGTGATGTGTGATATACTACATGTATATGTGATGTGTGATATACTACATGTATATGTGATGTGTGATATACTACATGTATATATGATGTGTGATATACTACATGTATATAGGATGTGTGATATACTACATGTATATGTGATGTGTGATATACTACATGTATATAGGATGTGTAATATATTACATGTATATAGGATGTGTGATATACTACATGTATATGTGATGTGTAACATACCACATGTATATAGGATGTGTGATATACTACATGTATATAGGATGAGTGATATACTACATGTATATAGGATGTGTAATATTATTATGTGTATAGGTATGAGTGATATATACATGTATATAGGATGTGTGATATACTACATGTATATAGGATGTGTAATATACTACATGTATATAGGATGAGTGATATACTACATGTATATAGGATGAGTGATATACTACATGTATATAGGATGAGTAATATACTACATGTTTACAGGATGTATATAGGATGTGTGATATACTACATGTATATGTGATGTGTGATATACTACATGTATATAGGATGTGTGATATACTACATGTATATAGGATGTGTGATATACTACATGTATAGGTGATGTGTTATTGTTATACTACTATGTATATAGGATGTGTGATATACTACATGTATATAGGATGTGTGATATACTACATGTATATAGGATGTGTGATATACTACATGTATATGTGATGTGTGATATACTACATGTATATGTGATGTGTTATATACTACATGTATATAGGATGTTTAATATATTACATGTATATAGGATGTGTGATATACTACATGTATATAGGATGTGTGATATACTACATGTATATATGATGTGTAATATACTACATGTATATAGGATGTGCGATATACTACATGTATATAGGATGTGTGATATACTACATGTAAATAGGATGTGTAATATATTACATTTATATAGGATGTGTGATATACTACATGTATATATGATGTGTAATATACTACATGTATATAGGATGTGTGATATACTACATGTATATAGGATGAGTGATATACTACATGTATATAGGATGTGTGATATACTACATGTAAATAGGATGTGTAATTTATTACATGTATATAGGATGTGTGATATACTACATGTATATAGGATGTGTGATATATTACAAGTATATAGGAAATTGTGTGATATACTACATTTATGTAGGATGTGTGATATACTACATGTATATGTGAGAAATGTGTTAATATATTACATGTATATAGGAAATTGGTTTGATATACTACATGTATAGGTGTGTGATAATAACTACAAGGTATATAGGAATGTGATATACTACATGTATATAGGATGTGTGATATACTACATGAATATAGGATGGTGATATACATGTAATATATGATAAGTGATATACTACATGTATATAGGATGTGTGATATACTACATGTATATAGTGATGTGTGATATACTACATGTATATAGGATGTGTGATATACTACATGTATAGGTGATGTGTGATATACTACATGTGGATAATACTGACTGTGTGATATACTACATGTATAGTGTGAATATGTGATATACTACATGTATATAGTGATGTGTGATATACTACAATCATGTATATGTGATGTGTGATGATACTACATGTATAGATGTGTAATATACTACATGTATATGTGATTGTGTGATATACTAAACATGTATATGTAGATGTGATATACTACATTAATATGTGATGTGTGATATACTACATGTATATATGATGTGTGATATACTACATGTATATATGGATGTGTGATATACTACATGTATATGTGATGTGTGATATACTACATGTTATATAGGATGTGTAATATATTACATGGTATATAGGAGTGTGATATACTTAACATGTATATGTGAGGTGTAACATACCATATGTATATATGTGTGTATACTACATGTA
Source organism: Conchocele bisecta (assembly GCA_029237695.1). Lineage (NCBI taxonomy): Eukaryota > Metazoa > Mollusca > Bivalvia > Lucinida > Thyasiridae > Conchocele > Conchocele bisecta. Next base: position 18,559,833 of record CM055270.1, on the reverse strand, counting down.
TATAGGAATGTGATGATATACTACATGTATATAGGATGTGTAATATACTACATGTATATAGGATGATGATAAATACTACATAAATAGTTATAGGATGTGTGATATACTACATTGTGTATAGGATTGTGTAAAATACTACATGTATATAGGATGATGATATACTACATGTATATAGGATGTGTGATATACTACATGTATATAAGATGTGTAATATACTACATGTTTACAGGATGTATATTAGGAATGTGTGATATACTACATGTATAGTGATGGCTGTGATATACTACATGTATATAGGATGTGTGACTATATTACTACATGTATAGGATGTGTGATATACTACATGTATGATAGGATGTGTGATATACTACATGTATATGAGTGTTTAATATACTACATGTATATAGGATGTGTATACTACTACATGTATATAGGATGTGTATATACTACATGTATAGGATGTGTGATATACTACATGTATATGTGATGTGTGATATACTACATTGTATAATGTGATGAATGTGATATACACATGTATAGGATGTTTAATATATACATGTATATAGGATGTGTGATATACTACATGTATGTAGGATGTGTAATATACTACATGTATATAGGATGTGTGATATACTAACACGTTTATATAGGATGTGTAATATACTTACCATGTATATTAGGATGTGATATTTACTAACATGTATGTGGTGATATACGGCTGTGAATAATACTCATGTATAATGATGTGTAATATACTACATGTATATAAGGATGGTGATATACTACATTGTATATGGATGTGTAATATCTACATGTATATGATGTGTGATATACTACATGTATATAGGATGTGTGATATACTACATGTATAAATTTGATGTTGATATACTACATGTTATATAGGATGTAATATACTACATGTATATATGGATGTGTGATATACTAAAAAAACATGTATATAGGATGTGATATACTACATGTATATATGGATGTGTGATATACTACTGTATATAGGATGTGTGATATACTACATGTTTTTATGTGATGTGTGATATACTAACAGTATATAGGATGTGTGGATATACTACATGTATATAGGATGTGTGATATACTAAACATGTATATACTATGTGTGATATACTACATGCTAATATGATGTGTGATATACTACATGTTTTATGTGATTTGTGAATATACTACATGTATATAGGATTTGTGATATACTACATGTATATATGATGTGTGATATACTACATGTATATAGGATGTGTAATATACTACCAGTATATAGGAATGTGTGATATACTACATGTATATAGGATGTGTGTATACTACATGTTTATGATGTGTGATATACTACATGTATATAGGATGTGGTTGATATACTACATGTATATAGGATGTGTGATATACTACATGTATATAGGATGATGATATACTACATGTATATGTGATGTGTATATACATGTATATAGGATGTGTGATATACTACATGTATATAGGATTTGCGATATACTTACATGGATATGGGATGTGTGATATACTATATGTATATATGAGGTGTAATATACTACATTATATGATGAGTGATATACTACATGTATATGATGTGTAATATACTTAAAATGTATGTGTGATGTGTAAATATACTACATGTATATAGGATGTGTGTATATACTACAAGTATATAGGATGAGTGATATACTACCATGTATATAGGATGTGTAATATACTACATGTATATAGGATGTGTGGATAATACTACAAGTATATAGGATGTGTAATATACTACATGTATATAAAGGATGTGTGATATACATGTAGATATAGGATGTGTGATATACTACATTGTATATAGTATGTGTGATATACTACATGTATAGGATGTGTGATATACTACATGTATAGGGAGTGTGAATATATACATGTATATGTGAGTGTAATATACTACATGTATTATAGGATGTAATATACTACATGTATATAGGAGTGTGATATACTACATATATATATAGGATGTGTAAATATACTACATGTATATAGGATGTTGATATACTACATGTATATATGATGTGTGATATACTACATGTATATAGGAGTGTGATATACTTACATGTATATAGTGTGTGATATACTACATGTATATAGGATGTGTCATATATACATGTATATGTGATGTTAAAATATACTACATGTATATAGGATGTAATATACTACATGTATATAGGATGTGTAATATAGACTTATGTATGTGATGTATAAATACCCTACATGTAAAAGATGTGATGTGTAAATATACTACATGTATATTGATGTGTATACTATTATATATGTGATGGTGATATACTACAGTATATAGATGTGTAATATACTACATTGTATAAAGGATGTGTGATATACTACATGTATATAGATGTGTATATATACATGTATATATGATGTGTGATATACTAACATGTATATAAGATGTGTGTATACCTACATGTATATAGGATGTGTGATATACTACATGTATATGATGTGTTGATACTACATGTATATAGGATGTGTAATATACTACATGTATAGGATGTGTGATACTTAACATGTATATAGGATGTGTGATAAACTACATGTATATATGGATGTGTATATACTATTATGTATATATGATGTGTGATATACTACATGTATATAGGATGTGTATATACACAATGTATATTAGATGTGTGATATACTACATGTATATAGATGTTGAAATATACTACATGTATATTATGATGTGTAATACTTAACATGTATGTAGGATGTGTGATATACTACATGTAAATATATGATGTGTGATATACACGTGTAATATAGTATGTGTATATACTACATGTTTATATTAGTGTGATATACTACATGGTATATAGGATGTGTGATATACTACATTTATATAGATGTGTGATACTACATGGTATATAGGATTGTGTTAATGTACAACATTGTTAAAATAGGATGTGTAATATTACTACATGTATAGGATGTGTGACATACTACATGTATAATAGGATGGGTTGGTATATACTACATGTAAATAGGATTGTGGAATATACTATATGTATATAGGATGTGTGATATACTACATGTATATAGATGTGTGACATACTACATGTATATAGGATGTGTAAATATCCTACTTGTATAGGATGTAATATACTACATGTATATAGGATGTGTATATACAACATATAATGTGTTGATTATAAACTACATGTATAGAGGATGTGAATATACTACATTATAGAGATTGTATACTACTACATGTATATAGGATGTGTAATACTACATGTATATGAGATAACTACATGGTATATAGTATGTGTGATATACTAAATGTATAGGAATGTGTATATACTACTATATAGATGTGTGATATACTACATGTATATATGATGTGATATACTACATATATATGATGTGTGATATACCATGTATATAGATGTGTGATATACTACATGTATATAGAGTTCGTCGTGATGTGTTGATACTACATATATGTATGTGTATATACGGTACAAGTAGATGATGATATACTACATGTATATGATGTTAAAACTACATTATAAGGAGTGTGATATACTACATGTATATAGGATGTGATAATACTACATGTATATAGGTGTGATATACTACATATATAGGATGTGTGATATCATGATATATGATGTGTGATATAGCTACATGTATATAGGATGTGTATATACTACATGTAATATAGGATGTGTGATATACTACATGTATATATGGTGTGTGACTACTCATGTATAGGATGTGAATATACACATGTAAATAGATGTAATATACTACATGTATATAGGATGTGTGATATACACATGTATATATGAGTGTGATATACTGCATAATATGTGATACACATGTATATGGATGTGGATATACATATAGGATGTGTGATATACTACATGTATATAGGATGTGATACACATGTATATAGATAGTGTGTACTACATGTATAGATGTGATGTACTACATGTATATAGATGTGATATCTACATGTATAGGATGTGATGATACTACTTGTATATAGATGTGATACTACATTATTGGATGGGATATACATGTATATGATGTGTGATATACAATATAGGATGTGATGTACACATGTATATGATGTGTATACACAGTAAATAGATGTGTGATATACTACATGTATATAGGATGTGTGATATACTACATGTATATAGGATGTGTGATATACTACATGTATATGTGATGTGTGATATCAGGCCCGTAGCCAGACCTGTTTGAAGGGGGCGGGGTGAGGTATCTAGGGGGGTCTAAAAAAGTGGACCTCGAGACTAACAAAGTGGACCTCGAGGCTTGTGTGATATACTACATGTGGACTACACACCTGACTGTGTTAATCTTACCCTGTTGTCAACGTTTCTGAACGTCTATTGGCAATCTCAGCTCGTAATCAAGTATTTGCATTGGCTGAGCCTGAGCAGTCAATCATGCTGCTTGGTTTCAATTGCAGTATTCATGTATTAGGAAACAATGGCAATACGATATTTGTAGATTCAGATCAGCCTGTGCATCCGCACAGTCTTATCAGGTTCTGCATTGTTCGCCATTCCATAATTGAAACCCCCGTTATGTTTCCAACAAGCAATATAGATCCTTATCAGGCTACAGGGCTGTACTATTTGAGCAGGAACTACACTGGTCACACATCCCATAAACCCCATTTATCAATTTATAGTCAAATATTGGTTGGTTTCCTTACCCTCCATGCAGTGCCGTGGACGCTGCCTGGCCTCGAAACATTGCTGAAACACAAATAACACTTAGTGCACCGTTTTGCATATCGTTAGTAGGACACGTACCGGTAGTGATTGATAACATATTGCTGTACCAGGCATATCCGGGTTACAAGAAATTGAAAACTAAATGTCATAGGTCGAACGGCGTCACATGACGTTACCGGGATTACGTCAGTGGAATTACGCAACGGATACAATTCCGCGTTATTTTCACGAGAACAAACCCCGTCATAATTGATCTTTATGTAGCCAAAAATGTTACCTGATCAATAGTATACACTGCTAGTGTAATTTGAAATCAAATATATCAGGCTCGGCTTGAAAATGGTAGAAATTCCTACGCGTTTCCTAGCCTTGCCTGATAAACTGGATATCAAAAGACACGAGCCTGGGATTCTCTATAAAATGTGCAGACTAGCCGATGGATGGGACATGTAATTGAGTTACACCTTCTAAGCTGTTGAGGGGACATGTGCGACACAGATGTGAATTGCGCAACACATGTCCAGAGTCCAGATTATCCAGAAATAAACTACATGGTGGGCTTATAAATAATTGCTTCTTAACTTCTTTCTGATAATATACTTAAATTTGACCAACTGCCAAAAGCCACCCTTTGCTTATTGCATAACATTTCAGAGCTGTTGCTTCTCATCTCTCAAATCCAGGACTGATTTGGTATTTTAGGATTTTACAGAAGTTGTACAATAGCTCCGCCTCTGTACTTCTGACGTAGATATCATATGCCACGTCTCAACGTAAGTTTACCAATCTGTGATCTGGGCAAGGCTCCAAGACCTGCCCAAACGATACCCACTTTCAGTATTATGTGGTGACGTCAGTTCATGATTATTCAACATATCTAGTAACTTTACAATGACCACACATTGGTGTTAACTGTTAAGGTATTAGGTCATAGATAGATACACTTGACTTTAAAGACAATTGCTTCATAAGAGTGACGTGATATATTAAATATAACATTATGTGAATATTGTCTTGCTATTGTATACTTTATGGAGCATTGAGTTGCCATCTCAGCCATCTTTGTATATACAAGCCATCGTACAGTTTCACCACTTCGGGCGTTCGACACATACAGCAAATGATAGGACAGTAAACCAAATAAAAGTTGGTGAAATACATAATAGACAGATATGACAATGGCAAGCTATGCATAGTATGTCAGCAAACTATACAAAAGACGATATATCTGAACATTTGTCCCATCAATCTTAAAATAAATTTTGATGTGTGAACTTTTCAATTTGATTCACAGATCATGCTAGTGTACACATTACCCATAGGTAAAGCCATATTTACTTGCATAGTAGGTGAGTAGACACTAGGGACAATACACTCAAGTAACTGCTTCCTTGTCACTGGATTTGACAGCTAATAACAGAGTACAGTAGTGAGTATATATGATACGTGTTGTGTCGTTTGCCAAGTAAATGTGATACACTGTCCGATTTTCTGTGTATGAGGCTTACTTATAATGGTGGTTCATGTTGTTAAAAATACAGGCAGAAAGCTGTTCAGAAAACTTACATATTTTACAGTTTGGTACAATATAATTGTTAGCAATCCGTTCTCCGGGCTGTAATACATGTGATTAGCTACACTATATCATATGTTCTACTTCACATTTTGAGTTCTTTGTCAAACGGCAGCACAGGTGGAACTGGTTGATGGCTGGAACACACAAGGTCAGCCGACTTGGCTTCTCCATGTGCCGTATAGGATACAGTAACGAGGCAGTATTCACATATATGTTGCACTTATCTTCTATCACATTTACGAAGCTATTATCTTTGAATCAAACGATGATCAGGTATAGAACGGGTCCTTAATCATTTTTCCAGTTCTATATATAAACGTTTATCAACCAATCTATGCAGTCTTACTTACATTTAAGATAGCCAGATACCAGAAAATAATTATGTGACGATTGGAATGGTGGGAAAATTCTTTTATCACGGTCCATTCCAGTTACATAGGGTTGAAAGGGTTAAGCGCACATGGAGGTCTGTGGGTCATGGTGAATGTTGCAATGTGGATGCACTGGGTAATGCTCATCAACAGGCCAGCATTTGTGGAAGGAAATCGTCAATGAAGGATTTAGTTGCATAACCGTTATCTCATTCAGTGGCGTCTGTTGAATGATGCAAGTAGGACTGTATTATCAAGTGAAACATTACAAGTAGTTGTTCAACGACAGCATGAACGACGCCAGCGTGGTGACAGTAGTTTTCGACTTCGAACATATAATAGCTAAAATGATAGGTATATCGTTAGGTTATTGTTGATTAAGGAAATAAGCAGTACATGTCCAGTCACCACATATTGGCATACGGCTGAGAAAATGGACGGTACTACATTTACAGCATGGCCAAGCAAATGGGCAGGCTATGATGGTCGCACACAGTGTAAGTTTTTCTCATCCAATGACATCCAGGGGCATAGTTGCTCTACATCATCTCGGCTGTTACATTTGTGTTACCTACCATGTTGACCACGGGCCTCCATACCGTTTTCATACGCATGATCGCTGAAATGAAAGGTAAATGTTCTATAATTACCAAGCCTAGAATGATACGAAACTCTTTTGAAAATGACACGTATTAAATGTTTAAAGTGGCATTTAATTATTTGTCATATTTAAATCATAAATAAAGACACATATGTTTTATCGATATATATAGTAAGACAATAGCGGCTTACGCCCAAGAAATATTGAATGTACTGTTCTCTTTCCATAAAGTATCGAGTGCAAACCCCGAAATGAAATCCGTTCAATGTACACGTTGTTTTAGAGAGAGTCTGTATTGTCCTTTGGAGAAAGGCAGTTGGTATTTAGGGAAACATTGACATCGTCTACTGGACTCACCTGTCCTTGTTCTTCTTCTTACCTGTGGAATTTACAATACAACAGCAATTAATGAAACATGTTTAATGAGGCCTTTATGATTTGTGACCAGTGTATGTTCTGGTAAAATAGTACGCTCCTGTAGCTTTACAACGATCTATGTTGCTTGTTAGAAGCATGCCGGGTGTTTCATTGATGGAAGGACAAACAGTGCTGGTCCTGATCAGACAGTGCAGATGCGGACACCCCAGACGAAATGATAACATTTATTCCTGTATCCTTAGCGGAATCGGACAATAGAACAGAACACTGAAACAATACGTCATTCCAACCAGTTTACACGGTCAAATCCTGAATGTGTAACACATAACTCACATGGCTCTATGATGGAGTATCCTGCATGTATAGCACATAACTCACATGGCTTCATGATATAGTATCCCGCATGTATAGCACATAACTCACATGGCTTCATGATATAGTATCCCGCATGTATAGCACATAACTCACATGACTCTATGATGAAGTATCCCGCACGTATAGCACATAACTCACATGGCTTCATGAAGGAGTACCGCCATGTATAACACATAACTCACATGACTCTATGATGAAGTATCGCGCATGTATAGCACATAACTCACATGGCTTCATGGTGGCGTACCGCCATGTATAACACATAACTCACATGGCTCCATGATGAAGTACCCCGCATGTACAACACTTAATGGGCTTCATGATGGAGTACCCACGATGTATAACACATAACTCACAATGCTCCATGATGGAGTATCCCGCATGTATAGCACATAACACACATGCCTACATGATAGAGTATACCGCATGTGCCACACATAGCATGGCTTCATGATGGAGTACCCCGCAGGTATAACACGTAACTGACATGGCTTCATGATGGAGTACCCCGCCATGTATAACACATAACTCACATAGCTCCATGATGGAGTATCCCGCATGTATAGCACATAGCTCACATGACTTCATAATAGCATGTATAACACATAACTCACATGGCTTCATGTTGGAGTACCCCGCATGAATAACACATAAAATCACATGGCTCCATGATGGAGTATCCCGCATGTATAACACATAACTCACATGGCTTCCTGATGGAGTATCCTTTTATGTGGAGGACAACGAGGCCAACAACGAGAGCGATGACAATCAGTGCTGCTACTGACGCTCCCACGACTGGTCCTGTAGCCGATGCTGTTGGCCCAGGCCCATCTGTGATGTAGCGTAGACATGATATGTGGCAGTGACTGGAGAAAAGAGGTGTATCGGGTTTTTGACCAGTGTAGCGCAAATTGCGCTCATGTAGCCTGGTAACGATCTATATTGATTGTATATTGCACTGATCAGATTGTGCGGCTGATTGGAGCTGCACTGGTCGCAAAATACATAAGCACAATTTATCCAGTCTCAGCACATATGAAAATGAATACGTTTTTTCTTTTTTCTTTTTTTTCTTTTGAATTGCCTATAGAAAATCCTTTTATTATTTTATAACAAGCAACAAACATGTAAAACATACATTTTGTAAGTCTAGAAGTAAGTTGTCCATTAATATCAATGTTAGCGATAAGCAGTGTGGTTCCGACCAGTACATACATACATACATGCTGGTTAGAATTTACTCTGATTGTCTGTCTAACAGTCAGTAGTAGTTTGATTTGTATTACATATTTGTGTGTAGTGTGAGCTATGATCAGACTGCACAGATGTGCAGGCTGATCAGAGCCTATTCTGGTTATGTTTTCATATCTACAGTCAGTGTATTTGATCATATTATGATGCTCTCTTGATATTCGATGATCAACTTAATTCTGCATCATGAAAGACAGTCATTGTGGACATTGATCAGAATACACGGACGTGTAGTCTGGTCGTAGTCTACTCTGTGAATTTCTTACGTTTTTATTAAATTGATATCAGGCGTGGCAGTTGCTCTGTATAACAAACAGTGTATAGTAAACACTTGCATGTATATATTGTTGTTCATGATATTGTTCAACATTTTGAATGCGGGAGACGAACATTGTCGTCTGCTATTGTTTCATATTTCTCAACAGCACACAAAAAACATGGCCGAGCAGGACTCCAGAATCGTTTCCAGTGGAGATGATTCTCAAGTGATGCAAACTCATGTTCTATTAAAGAAACAAGAGCTCCGCGGAGCAAAATGTCCCGCCTGGCGCAGTTTGATAGTATATATGGAGCTTGTAATAACCTTGGGGTTAGTGAGCAACATGGGCTTTCTGTAGAAATGGATGCCGGGATGTTGTTACAAAATGCATTGTTAATGGAATAAAAATTTAAGCATAAAAACCCTGGTGGAGGGACGTTGAACATTTCCAAACATGGAAATTTCTAAGTTCAGTGACCTTTGACCTTTGGGGTTAAGCGGATCACCATGGGCTTTTCTGTAGAAATGATGGCGGGATGGATTTGTTGTTACAAATGCATATATGGAATATTAAAGCATAAACTGAGCGTTGACTTTTCCAAACATGGAAATTTCTAATTCAGTGACCTTGACCTTTGGGGTTAGCGGGCACCATGGGCTTTCTGTAGAAAGATGCGGGATGTTGTTGCAAATGCATATATGGCATATTAAAACATAAACTGAGCGTTAACTTTTCCAAACACGGAAATTTCTAAGTTAGCGACCTTGACCTTTGGGGTTTGCGGGCACCATGGGCTTTCTGTAGAATGATGCGGGATGTTGTTACAAATGCATGTATGGAATATTAAAGCATAAACTGAGCGTTAACATTTGCAAACACGGAAATTTCTAAGTCAGTGACATTGACCTTTGGGGTTAGCAGGCACCATGGGCTTTCTGTAGAATGATGCGGGATGTTGTTACAAACGCATGTATGGAATATTAAAGCATAAACTGAGCGTTAACTTTCGCAAACATGGAAATTTCTAAGTCAGTGACCTTGACCTTTGGCGTTAGAGGGCATCATGGGCTTTCTGTAGAATGATGCGGGATGTTGTTACAAATGCATATATGGAATATTAAAGCATAAACTGAGCGTTATCTTTTCCAAACACGGACATTTCTAAATCAGCGACCTTGACCTTTGCGGTTTGCGGGCACCATGGGCTTTCTGTAGAATGATGCGGGATGTTGTTACAAATGCATGTATGGAATATTAAAGCATATATAAATTGAGCGTTAACTTTTCCAAACACGGAAATTTCTAAGTCAGCAACCTTGACCTTTGGGGTTTGCGGGCACCATCGGCTTTCTGTAGAATGATGCAGGATGTTGTTACAAATGCATGTATGGAATCTTAAAGCATAAACTGAGCGTTAACTTGTCCAAACACGGAAATTTCTAAGTCAATGACCTTGACCTTTTGGGTTAGCGGGCAACATGGGCTTTCTGTAGAATGATGCGTGATGTTGCTACAAATGCATGTATGGAATATTAAAGCAAAAACTGAGCGTTGACTTTTCCAAACACGGAAATTTCTAAGTCAGTGACCGTGACCTTTGGGGTTAGCGGGCACCATGGGCTTTCTGTAGAATGATGCAGGATGTTGTTACAAATGCATGTATGGAATATTAAAGCATAAACTGAGCATTAACGTTTCCAAACACGGAAAGTTCTAAGTCAATGACCTTGACCTTTGGCGTTAGCGGGCATTATGGGTTTTCTGTAGAATGATGCGGGATGTTGTTACAAATGCATGTATGGAATATTAAAGAATAAACTGAGCGTTAACTTTTCCAAACACGAAAATTTCTCTAAGTCAGTGACCTTGACCTTTGGCGTTAGAGGGCATCATGGGCTTTCTGTAGAATGATGCGGGATGTTGTTACAAATGCATGTATGGAATATTAAAGCATAAACAGAGCGTTAACTTTTCGAAACACGAAAATGTCTCTAAGTCAGTGACCTTGACCTTTGGCGTTAGAGGGCATCATGGGCTTTCTGTAGAATGATGCGGGATGTTGTTACAAATGCATGTATGGAATATTAAAGCATAAACTGAGCGTTAACTTTTCCAAACACGGAAATTTCTAAGTCAGCGACCTTGACCTTTGGGGTTTGTGGGCACCATGGGCTTTCTGTAGAATGATGCGGGATGTTGTTACAAATGCATGTATGGAATATTAAAGCATAAACTGAGTGTTAACTTTTCCAAACACGGAAATTTGTAAGTCAGTGACCTTGACCTTTGGGGTTAGCGGGCAACATGGGCTTTCTGTAGAATGATGTGGGATGTTGTTACAAATGTATGTATGGAATATTAAAGCATAAACTGAGCATTAACTTTTGCAAACACGGACATTTGTAAGTCAGTGACCTTGAACTTTGGGGTTAGCGGGCACCATGGGCTTTCTGGAGAATGATGCGGGATGTTGTTACAAATGCATGTATGGAATATTAAAGCATTCCATTGAGGGAAACAGAAGTTACAATGAATTAACCTGAGCGTTAAGTTTTAGAAACAGAGCTAAACGCAAGAACTTAACGTTGAATGCATGTGAAAAGTAGGTCAATCAACCATGAAAACTAGGTCAAGGTCACATGGGCTCCCTCTGTGTGAGATGGTTACACCACAGTGTTGATGTATACCAAGTATGGAGGTCGTAGGTGTTATAGTTTTCTGTGAACTGACCTAAACTCAAAAACTTAACGTGAAATGTTGACGCCGCCGCCGCCGCCGCCGCCGCCGCCGCCGACGCCGCCGCCGCCGCCGCCGCCGCCGCCGCCGCCGCCGCCGCCGCCGCCGCCGCCGCCGCCGACGACGACGCCGCCGACGACGACGACGCCGCCGACGCCGACGGAAAAGCTATGCCTATGTCCCGCTTCTGCTAAAGCAGGCGGGACAAAAATGGAAATTAAAATAAACTGTTGACGAAAAATAATTCAGCGCTGTAATGGTAATATTTACCTAAACAATACATGCAACGAATATGGCGGTATTTCTTGATTATTCTCAGATATATCAAGCAATGTAGACGCATATCAGAGTGTGCGTGATGTACACGCTGGTCAGCGCCCACCTTGATTGTTTACATGTTCAAGTTTACATAATTATTCCGGTAAACACATAATAAAGTATATCATACTACATTACGACTTTCAAGATTTTTAAATAATTATTGAAAACAGAAGAATGCTTCTGACGGTTTTCAAGAACTTTTGAGACTATCAATAAGTCATAGTATAATAGCTTTAACATATTCGATTTACGAGTTCTTGCTTCAGTAATAAAGTGTGTTTTGTAGATACAATACGAAATGTGACATAGTATAATATTAATATATTCATATTCCTTAAGCTGAATTTGTATCCCAGGATAAGAAACTCAAGCGAACGGATTGATTTGTCAATTCCACATTTTCGGAATATGTTGGATATATTTGTCCAAAATTCATTCAGATACCTACATGTAATGAAAAAATGATCATACGTTTCTTTTTCATTACAGTGCTTACAATTAGGGCTATTTGAGATTTTCCAGGTAAACAGGTTTTCATTCGTTGCTAGAATTCTATGTAATGCTTTGTATTTAAATTGTTTAACACGGTTATCAATTACTACTTTGTTTAGGACATAATAAAAAGATCCCCATGAAATGTTCTGCTGAAATTGTTGTTCACAGTATTTATGGATATATGGTATTTCTATATTTTTTTTCTCAGTAGTATATGATATAGTTCAGAACTTTGTTCGTGATGTTTTCAAATGGTTTATTATTTATGTAAACCGTAGTCAAGCTATTTTTAAAATTGAGCATTTACTGTTATGTTTTATATATTTGTTATCCCAAATGATTTGTTTATACGGATATCATAAAAATGTTTTGGGCTTTCTTTATTCAACGCAATACAAAAATTCGCCCAAATTCCAATAACATATTTGTAGAATGCAGAAATACTGAGGTGTATATTAGGGAACGATTTGATGGAGTCCAGGTTCGTGTTGAATATAAGAAAATTATTACCATATTGAATAAGAAAGAATGCAGGTGTAAATTTCCAATTGGTGTTATCAATGAATTTCAGTGATTTAATCCACTTTAATTTCATATTATTCGCATATGTTTCGATATCAATCATTTCTAAACCTCCGTTTAATTTTTTTCCAATGATGATTGAACGTCTAATTTTATCATTTTTACCATTCCATAAGAATCTGTAAACTATGGAACTTATTTTGTCAATTGTGGATTTCAGTGTAACTATGGTTTGCATTAGGTATGTCAGCTTGGATAAAAGTAGAGATTTTATTAACAATATTTTGCTATAAAATGTTAATTTTCTTTTATTCCATGAATCTGTTATTTTTTCGCACTGGCATATTTTGTCAGTCCAGTTGAGATTTTCACATTCTTCTTTAACATTTCCGAAGTACTCACCTAGTGCTTCCACAGAAGTGTTTGTGAATTCTGTATTCAAAACACTTTTACATGCTTTATGTTTGGACCTACTGTTTTACTTTTATTTAGTTTTAGCCCCGATAATGTGCCAAATTCTTCAATTGTTTTCATTGCATTTTCTACATCTGCATCGTTCTTTAAGAAAAGTGTAGTGTCATCAGCTAGTTGAGAAATTTTTATTTGTTTTTTCGTAGTGTCTGTTTTTACAGATATACCGTTTATTTCGTTGTTTGTTCTAACCTTGATAGCTAGAATGTCAACAACAATTATAAACAAGAGGGCCATGATGGCCCTAATTCGCTCACGTGACTCCATGAACACCAGAGGAGAATGTGACATTTAGTTCATATGTGTTTTAAAAAAAATGTGCTATTTTTAAATGGCGGTCATCTTGGATTAAGCGATCACTCTCAATTTACCAAATCTGAAAATGCTTCACCCAAGGATCTTAACTTACATCGGCCATGTGGTTCCTAAGAAAAAGATGTTCAAAACCTCGAATAAATGGACCTTTTCGTAGCCATCATGGATGACATAATCATCCGATTCCGACGAATATTGCACCAGAGCAGTCGCCTCATCGATACATTCAATTTGATATATGACATGAGCATATTCGGTCAAAAATAAAATTTGACAACAATTTTACCCCCACGGACCACGCCCATTTTTTACCCCGGGGTCACCAGTTTAACATCTTTGAAACAGCATTCTACATTGATCATTCCTACCAAGTTTCGTCGAAATCCGGCTATCGGGTCATGATAAGAAGATTTTTTTAAGAATTTGTGCTATTTTTCGACGGTGGCCATCTTGGATTAGCGACAACCTCCGTTTTAACAAATTTGAAAAAGCTTCACCCATGGACCATAACATGCTTATATATTTTTGTATAAAACGTTTCCTTGCTTGGATTTGCTTCATATTTCACACACGCATTGCTCCAAGGGTACTCTACTGCACTGTGGCAAATCCACGTCCGTGCCGCCCCTTCTAAGCCCAGGGTCAAGGTCACATACTTTGTGCATCTCGAAACCTTAACGCTCAGTCGGTCGGGTAAATAATGGCCTATATTTTCTGTTTCCTTGCTTGGATTTGTTCATATTTCACACACGCATTGCTCCAAGGGTCCTCTACTGCGCTGTAGAAAATCCACGTCCGTGCCGCCCCTTCTAAGCCCAGGGACAAGGTCACATACTTTGTGCATCTCGAAACCTTAACGCTCAGTCGCTCGGGTAAATAATGGCCTATATTTTCTGTTTCCTTGCTTGCATTTGCTTCATATTTCACACACGCATTGCTCCAAGGGTCCTCTACTACGCTGTGGCAAATTCACGTTCAAATGTGCCCTCGATTCCTTTGCTGCCACCGGGCGCGCTTCGTTGTCTTCTGACAACTTTTGTTATAAAATGTCGTGCCAGGCATTGACCTGACACAAATATCCGGGTTACAGCGAATTGGATATTGACGGTTCATTGGTCGAACGGCGTTGCATGATGATACCAAATGACGTCGGCGGAATGACGTCATGGAAACAAGTCTTCGTTCTTTTCAAAAGAAAACCACGTCATAATTGCAAAGTCTGTAGCCTAATACGTTACCTGATAAATAGGATACCATGCTAGCGTATTTTGAAATCAAGTTTATCAGGCTTGCCTCGGAATCGGTAGGAGTTCCTCGGTGAGCCTCGGAATTCCTATGCATTTCCTAGCCTTGCCTGATAAAGTTGATATCGAAAGACACTAACCTGGTATTCTCTATACCACAGAGTTTCGATTGGTCCACTTGACAGGCAACATGACCCAATGTCGAGCCCAGAACTTAAATCAATAAACGTAATCATAAATTAATCCATAAACATATTTATGAATTGTACAAGCAATCAATATATTTATCATAAAGGTATATCCCAATATGTATACAGTTGTATTGAATGAACATTATCTTCCAATCAATCAATCAATCAATAAACAAATCACGCAGTCAGTCATTCATTCAATCAGTCAATCAATCAATCAATCAATTGTTCAATAAATAAATCTCTAACACAGATATATCCCCATATGTGTATGGCCGTATTGAATAGACATAAAACTGCAATCAATCAATCAATCAAACAATCAATCAACCAATCATTTGTTTCTGTTACAGATGGCATGAGCTCGACAACACTCCTCATTATTGTTGTCTGTGTACTTGTGGACGCTCTTATCATCAGTATCGCCATCGTGGTTTTCTGCATTTACAAGAAATGGAAACAACCGGAGATTCCAAATACAAGTACTAGTATATTGTTTTTGTGATAGAGTGTACAACCTACTAAACGTAAATAATGGGACACTCAATGTTGTTGTAAACGATATATCTATATTTATCCCGTCAACAGTTACATGGTGCGTATGTGCCGTGAAACACTGTGCCGTGAAAAACTTTTGATATCCTGTCAATGCGACCTAATCACTGCGTATGAATATGTGAGGTTGTCGTACTAGTTGATTCTCCGGCTGGGGTTATATTTTTGCATTGTAAAGCTATTTGTAGTGTTGACGGGATAAATAGAATAGAAGGTTAGTGCCGTGAATGGGAATACATATCTGGCGCGGCACGCAAACGGGATGGGCTCGGCAGAGCCTCGTCTATCCCGTTTCCTAAGCCTTGCCAGATATTTTTTTCCATTCATGGCACTAACCTACTATTCTCTATGTTGCCCAGAATAAATTGTGTCTGAATATTTAGAGTTACAACGGTAGCGATGTTTGCGACCAGTGTAGGCCCAGATTAGCCCTTGCATCTGCACAGTCTGATCAGGGCCTGCACTATTCGTTTCGGTAAGTGGTATAAGTCTTGTTGTTATTGGCAAGACATTCAGGATTTACATGTCAGATTGGAGGTACGTGGGTGTCGGATTGACAAGATGGTGGTTAGTTGCATCTGTGTATGTACTGATGTTAGTGAAAACATTAAATTCAGATATGTACACGACACATGCGTTATGAGCTAAAAAAGCTGACCACTGAAGGTCAAGGTCATGACCTTGATGATAATAACATGAGCTCAGAAAAGAAAATACATCAAGGATATTTTCATTCATTGCAAGTAACTTGCTGAAGCTGAAATCAAAACATCAAGTTTTACAACATATTTTTAAAAATTTATTCCGAGTTACGACCGTATTGCGCTGAACTATTTAAGCATTTTGGTTGTTATTTTCAGCGCAATACGGTCGTGACTGAAATATTTGCTAATATCACTTTTTTACTTATTTGAATTTTTTTTTCATCAGGTTATTTATTTGTCATGTCTGTTATTACAGAATATAAGTGAAAAAGGTACATAACAGTGTAATTGTTAGTTTTAGAAATATTTTTGGCTCTCCTGAACATTTTACTAAAAGTGAGTTACGACCGTATTGCGCTGAACCCTCGAATTGTTGTGTGTAGCGGTCTAAGGGTTAATCCATTTACAAACGACAATAAGACCATACCACTGACTGAATTGGTGATACTATAGGCCCTAATATAGATCCAGCTTGTCAATCCGACACCCACGTTTCCGTGCCGCGCCAGATATGTGTTCCCATTCACGGCACTACTGTAACCTTCTATTATATTTATTCCGTCAACACTACAAATAGCTTTAAAATGCAAAAATATAACCCCAGCTGGAGAATCAACTAGTACGACAACCACACATATTCGTACGCAGTGATTAGGTCGTATTGACAGGATATCAAAAGTGTTTCAAGCAACCGTGTTTCACGGCACAGTGTTTCACGGCACATACGCACCATGTTGACGGGATAAATATAGATATATCGTTTACAACAACATTGAGTGTCCCACTATTTAGGTTTAGTAGGTTGTACACTCTATCACAAAACAAATATACTAGTATTTGGAATCTCCGGTTGTTTCCATTTCTTGTAAATGCAGAAAACCACGATGGCGATACTGATGATAAGAGCGTCCACAAGTACACAGACAACACTAATGAGGAGTGTTGTCGAGCTCATGCCATCTGTAACAGAAACAAATGATTGGTTGATTGATTGATTGATTGGTTGATTGATTGATTGCAGTTTTATGTATATTCAATACGGCCATACACATATGGGGATATACCTGTGTTAGAGATTTATTGATTTAACAATTGATTGATTGATTGATTGATTGACTGATTGAATGAATGACTCACTGCGTGATTTGTTTATTGATTGATTGATTGATTGATTGATTGATTGATTGATTGATTGATTGATTGATTGCTTGCTTGCTTGATTGATTGATTGATTGATTGATTGGAAGATAATGTTCATTCAATACAACTATATACATATTGGGATATACCTGTATGAGAAATATATTGATTGCTTGTACAATTCATAGATATGTTTATTGATTAATTTATGATTACGTTTATTGATTGAAGTTCTGGGCTCAACATTGGGTCATGTTGCCTGTCAAGTGGACCAATCGAAACTCTGTGGTATAGAGATACCAGGTTAGTGTCTTTTGATATCAACTTTATCAGGCAAGGCTAGGAAATGCATAGGAATTCCGAGGCTCACCGAGGAACTCCTACCGATTCCGAGGCAAGTCTGATAAACTTGATTTCAAAAGACGCTAGCATGGTACATGTATCCTATTTATCAGGTAACGTATTAGGCTACATACTTTGCAATTATGACGTGGTTTTCTTTGAAAAGAACGAAGACTTGTTTCCATGACGTCATTCCACCGACGTCATTTGGTATCATCATGCAACGCCGTTCGACCAATGAACCGTCAATATCCAAATCGCTGTAACACGGATATTTGTGTCAGGTCAATGCCTGGCACGACATTTTATAACAAGAGTAGTCAGAGGACAACGAAGCGCGCCCGGTGGCAGCAAAGGAACCGAGTGCACATTTGAACGAGGACCGACCCTTGGAGCAATGCGTGTGTGAAATATGAAGCAAATGCAAGCAAGGAAACAGAAAATATAGGCCATTATTTACAGGAGCGTTAAGGTTTCAAGATGCACAAAGTATGTGACCTTGTCCCTGGGCTTAGAAGGGGCGGCATGGACGTAGATTTGCCACAGCGCAGTAGAGGACCCTTGGAGCAATGCGTGTGTAAAATATGAAGCAAATGCAAGCAAGGAAACAGAAAATATAGGCCATTATTTACCCGAGCGACTGAGCGTTAAGGTTTTGAGATGCACAAAGTATGTGACCTTGTCCCTGGGCTTAGAAGGGGGGCACGGACGAGGATTTGCCACAGCGCAGTAGAGGACCCTTGGAGCAATGCGTGTGTGAAATATGAAGCAAATCAAAGCAAGGAAACAGAAAATATAAGCCATTATCATTTTTGAAGACAGACGGACGGACGGACGTTCCTACGAATGGATACTTGTTGGGTTTTTACTATATAAAAGTACCCAACAAAAGTACCCAAAACTACCCTAACCCTACCCAAGAAGATTCCCGTACGCTTGCCCAACACGCAGATGAGCATTTGTTGGGTACTTTTGTACCTAACAAGTACCAATTCGTGTGTGCGGACAGACAGACGCACGCACACACGGATGGACGGACACACAGACGGATGCACGCACGGACACACGGATGTCATTGTGATCACTATGTCTCGCTTTCCGCAAATGGGCTCGACAAAAAAGTGATATTGACCTGAGATAGTTATACTGACCTACGGGCAGAGCTTCCGATCGTAAATGCGCGAACATTCTAATGGCCAAATTGATCCGTGACGTATGAAACATTTCAAGCAAACTCATTTCGTGTTACGAACCGCCATCATTCTTACCAACCAGGGGCCCGTTTCACTAAACTGTGTACGACTAAAATGTTCATAAGTGCAAATTTAGGATCGTCTGTAAATTTAAATTGATGGATTCACATTTATTGAGCATAGGCTGCATATGCAGCCTATACTCAATAAATGTAAATCCAATAATTGATTACAAGTAAACACTTTTAATGTACATTTACAGACTATATTAATTTTGCACTTATGAACATTTTAGTTGTACGAAGCTTAGTGAAACGGGCCCCAACATGTCATGAATTTTGCATGGGTGCAGCATCTGGCCAATTGCATACATGAAAAATTCTCAATTTAAAATAAAACAATTATTGTCTTTTTTTTTTCGGTCCTCACAAAAAGGCAATAATTGTATGTTACTAGTCAGTTCGTATTGGGCAAATACAAAACTCGTTACCTGATAAATGAAAATGCCCAGCATGTGCGGTAGCGTGGACTTACCATCGGGATCTACGACAGGGTTGGCAGTCGGCCGTACAACTGTGGTAGAAGGTGGTGTAGTGGCGGACGTGGTGGTTGTTTCCACTGAGGAGAGACGCCGAGACGACACATGCACCAACCAGTATACACACACATGCACAGACGCCATGCAAATCGGCCCGCATGGTATGTACACTATTGCAGAGAGCTCTAAATAAGCCACGTACTGATGTGCATTTATTTTAGCAGAACATGAATTGATTTTCAAAAGTGGGAGTAAAATAATCACAATTTACACGTGTTTTTTTTAGCTGAATACATGTTGATTTCCAAAAATTGAAGTGAAAATACTCACAGCAATTGAAGGCGTAAACTAAAATATGTATTGAAATTGAAATCAGGGACTATGATACTCTTTCAGCACAAAGCATATCTGGAGCACTGCTATAAGTGTACACATGCACAAACGTCATGCAACTCGGCAAGCGATGATTTGCGTCGCAATCGTGCATGGTATGCACACCGGCCCAGTAATGCCATTTTGATAGTTAATACACGAAGCAGGAATTTCTGTTTATTTAATTGGAGGTTTTTAAAACTGCAGAGGTTCAAGGTTTGATTTTGGGGGCCAATAAACTAATAGTTTTTTTTAATGAAATAGACATGTTGTTATGAACTTTAACCCTTACACTGCTGAATTCTATTTTGTCGCCTGCTGTTTATATTTTATTTTTCCTTTTTTCTCATCAAAAGCATGGATTGACAATACTTTAGTATCATTTCCAAAGGATATGATTCAAAAGTGTTGTTATACCATGTTTTTATTGAGAAAGAAGACAAAATATAAACAGCAGACGATGATCTATGTGTCCAGCGTTGTAAGGGTTAACCCGGAGGAGCGGGAACACTATTTATTTAGTCTGAATTTTCATAAATTTTTATTATTTCTGTTTATAAACATGCTTTGGCAATAGAGATGATTTTCAAAGCATGTTTTTGAATATAAAATATAGAAAAAAAAACAACAATTTTGTTTCTATATTTTCCCACCTAGTAACAAGAGGGCCATGATGGCCCTAAATCGCTCACCTGTGCAATGTCACAATAATCAAGCAAATACTGGTATGTAAAGTCACTACATATGCATCAAAATAAGCCCATGACAGGCACAACATGTCAATGCGACAAACTTGAGAAGTCACCAGGGTAGGAGTTGTCTCGCGATATGAACAGAAAGATTTTATACAACTTTGAGAGGTTTGGAGACCACAACAGGATGCTTCCAGCCTACTTTTTATTGCAATCCTTATATTTTATGTATTATATAACCATATTCCGTACAAATTTTGACCGCTATTTGACCACCCGGGCCATGCCCATTTTTGACCCAGAGGTCACCATTATAACAGCTTTGAAAAATAATTGTACATCGATCATTCCTGTCAAGTTTCGTCAAAATCGGTCTGGTGGTTCATGAGAAGATTGTTTAAGAATTTCTGCTATTTTTAACAAAACTGAAAAGGCTTTACCAATGAATGATAACTGCGAAGTTTGGCCACCAATGGCCAAGCGGTTTGTATGAAGAAGACGTTTGAAATCTCTAATAAAAGAAAGTTTCGTAGAAATCGGTTTTGTGGTTTGTGAGAAGAAGATTTTTAAACATTTTGTGCTATTTTTAGACGGCCGCCATCTTGGATTAACGATGACCGCCATTTGAACAAAACTGAAAAGGCTTTACCAATGGACCATGGCCAAGCGGTTTGTATGAAGAAGACGTTTGAAATCTCTAACAAAAGAACGACCTTTTGACCTTTCGGCGGCCATCTTGGATGATGTAATCATCTGATTTCGGCAAAAAATGCTCTTCAGTGATCGTTTCGTCCATACCTTCGAATTGATATATGACATGACCAGATTCGGTCAAATGTGAAATTTGACCATTATTTGACCCCATTTTTGACCCAGGGATCACCATTTTAACAAATTTGAAAAAGCATTGTATATCGATCATTTATGCCAAGTTTCGTAGAAATCGGTCGGTGGTTTGTGAGAAGAAGATTTTTAAACATTTTGTGCTATTTTTAGACAGCCGTCATCTTGGATTAACGATGACCGCCATTTGAACAAAACTGAAAAGGCTTTACCAATGGACCATGGCCAAGCGGTCTGTATGAAGAAGACGTTTGAAATCTCAAATAAAAGAATGACCTTTTGACCTTTCGGAGGCCATCTTGGATGATGTAATCATCTGATTTCGACAAAAAATACTCTTCAGTGATCGTTTCGTCCATACCTTCGAATTGATATATGACATGACCAGATTCAGTCAAATGTGAAATTTGACCCCTCCTGCCCCACCCATTTTTGACCCGTGGGCCACCATTTGAAGGAATCTGAAACATCGTTAACTATCGATCATTCATATCAAGCTTCTTCAAAATCGTCCTGGCGGTTCGTGAGAAGAAGATTTTTTGAGATTTTAAACTACTTTTCAACGGCGGCCATCTTGGATTTCGCGATGACCTGGTGTTTCATTGATGGAATGGCGAACAGTACAGATCCTGATTCTGGATCTACACTGGTCGCAAAACCCATAAGCCATATTTCTCCAATCACAGCCACATATAAGCTGGCTCTGCAACAGGATCTAATAGACAGTTTGTAAACGTTCAAATCCATGTCCCGTTAGTTGAGATTAACCCTTTCAACACCACAGGCCTGTGTAGAGGTATTGGCAAAAAGTGTAGATCAGATGAACCGGCTCGTGACGAGCCGCCTCATCAGGATCTGCACTTTTTGCAAGTAATTTTCATATTTTTTTAGAGCAAAAACACCTTTTTTTCATAAATGGTCTAGTCTGAAAATCATTTTGTGACAATTGGATTGGATGCAAAATTAACATATCAAAATCCATTCCAGATACTCGTGGAGGAAAGGGTTTAAGAATAAATGAAGGGGTGATTGGAAGAAGGGGTCTATGTCGTTTATGGACCCGTTAGATCCCTTCTACCGACCCCTTCAAATGAGGGCTTGAACTAAATCACCAATTCCAGAGCTCCACATAAGGTGCGTATTGGCGTATTTTACGCACCTATTTTAGCAGAATACTCATTGATTATCAAAAGTGGGAGTACAAAATACTCGCAGCAATGTGAAAATACGCATTGATTTTCAAATCGAGTAGTGAAAATGTTACTGTAATAAATTTTAAAATTTTCTTAGTTGACTGTTTGCTTTTTGCAGCTGAAATAAGTGAGTTTTTAAATTTCTTAGATTTGTTATCCTTTGTTCCCTATTTAATAAGGAAAAAATTCAATAATGCATTTGTAAAAGCAAAATACAATGTACACATCGATTATGAAATATGTGGGTACAATACTCTTTAGATACAAAAGTTATCTGGAGCTCCGCAATTCTACAAAAACTACAACAGTGAGGGACATTTAATATACATAGTCATTAAAACAGAATAAACAAACAAAGTGAACATACGTCCTCATTGACCTTGACATTGGGCGGTCAAAAGTGGGTCGTATGCAACACAGAGCTCCATCCCCAGACACACATTGTGGTCACATATTATAACAAGAGTGCCGAAGGTCACAATATACGCCCGTCGAGGCAAGGTTAAGAACGGTCAAGTAGAACTTGAGTTATTGCGTGGACAAGGATACAGAGCGCGAAAATTAAAAATGGCTCTGCCAAGGGGGGATAAGTATCGGAAAATATTCAAAATCAATAGGCTTCTTTGTCTTACCATGATAAACATTGTATACCGAATTTGGTTTCGATCGGTGAAGTCGAACTTGAGTTATTGCGTGGACAAGGATACAGAGTGCGAAAATTAAAAATGGCCGTCAAGGGGAGATAAGTAATCGCATTTTTTTCAAAATAAATAAGCTTCTTCGCCTTGCCGTGATAAACATGTATACCGAATTTGGTTATGATCGGTCAAGTAGAACTTGAGTTATTGCGTGGACAAGGATACAGAGTGCGAACATTAAAAATGGCTGCCAAGGGGAGATAAGTATCGGAAATTTTTCAAACCAATAGGCTGCTTTGTCTTGCCATGATAAACATGTATACCGAATTTGGTTTCGATCGGTGAAGTAGAACTTGAGTTATTGCGTGGAAAAGGATACAGTGCGAAAAATAAAAATGGCCACCAAGGGGAGATAAGCCATCGGAAAGTTTTGAAAATTAATAGGCTTGTTCGGCTTGCAGTGATAAACATGTATACATGTATACCAAATTTGGTTACGAGTGGTGAAGTAGAACTTGAGTTATTGCGTGGACAAGGATACAGTGCGAAAAATAAAAATGGCCACCAAGGGGAGAAAGTTTTGAAAAACAATATGCTTGTTCGGCTTGCAGTGATAAACATGTATACCAAATTTGGTTACAATCCATCAAGTAGGACTCTAGTTATTGCGTGGACAAGCTGTGCCCGCCCGGCCGCCCGACAGCCCGCCCGCCGCCCGTACAAGATGAATACATAATATGTCCCGTTTTTTCAAACGGGCGTATAGAAATTGGTGAACCGGTTCATGAGTTATTGAAAAATGAAACGTGTTACGCATGTACATATGTACGTACGTACATGGACTAACGCTATATCCCCTCTTGCCTATCGGCGAGGCGATAATTATCTACCATTTGTGTTGATTTATTATGCTATTTATTAAACTTGTCGACTGGTTTCATAACACAGCAAAGCCTCGTTTCTGATCAAATCAGTAAACTTGTTTAATGCATATCATATTAAATCGTCACTCGTGTAAGATCCTCCATATCATTATTGAACAGGTGTAATTTTGTAAAAAAACAAGAGCTGTATGAGAACAGCATAGCTCGACTACGAGTGTTTTCGATGTACACATAGCTTGAGAAACAAGGTGGCCGCGGCCCGCATAAAAACCTTAACCAAGGTTGACTAAAAACCTTAACCAAGGGAAATTAACTAAGTAATTCAAGGTTAAATGTAGGTCAATGTCAGATATAGGTCATGGGTTATTGATGTACATCAGTAGGAGATGAAGTTTTCCAAGTATGGTTGCTGTAGGCCCAGGAGTATTGCATATACAAGCTTGACTAAAAACATTAACCAAGGGGAAATAACTAAGTAATCAAAGGGTAAAAGTAGGTCAAGGTCAAACATAGGTCAGGGATTATTGATGTACATCACTAAGAGATGAAGTTGTCCAAGTATGGTTGCTGTAGGCCCAGGAGTATTCCATATACAAGCTTGACTTTAAACCTTAAGCAAGTTTGAGTACAAACCTTAACCGAGGGGAACTAACTAAGTAATTCAAGGTTAAATGTAAGTCAAGGTAAAATATAGGTTAGGGGTTATTGATATACATCCTTATGAGAAAAAGTTATCCAAGTATGTTGTCTGTATGCCCAATAGTATTCCATCTACAAGCTTGACTAAAAACCTTAACCAAGGTTGACTAAAAACCTTAACCAAGGGGAATTAACTAAGTAATTCAAGGTTAGATGTAGGCCAAGGTCAAATATAGGTAAGGGGTTGTTGATGTACACGACTAGGAGATGAAGTTGTCCAAGTATGGTTGGTGTAGGGACAGGAGTATTCCATCTACAAGCTTGACTAAAAACCTTAACCAAGGTTGACTAAAAGCCTTAACCAAGGGGAATTAAGTTAGTAATTCTAGGTTAAATGTAGGTCAAGGTCAAATATAGGTCAGGGGTTGTTGATGTACATCACTAGGAGATGAAGTTATCCAAGTATGATAGTGTAGGGCCAGGAGTATTCCATATACAAGCTGAACTAAAAACCTTAACCAATGCGTGGCAGTGACGGTGGCAGTGACGGCGACGCCGGGTGACTAAATAAGCTCTCCCTATTCTTCGAATAGTCGAGCTAAAAATCAGAAACTATCCACAAATGGTGCTGATCCTCACAAGATGCCACAGAGCTCCAGATACGTTTTGTATCTAATGAGTATTATATCCCCATATTTCAAATTCAATGCATATTTTACTTTTACAAATGTATTAATGATTTTCTTCCCCGTATTAAATAGGGAATGATAAAAAGTAAAGCAAATTTAAAAATTCCCACTTTTGATATAATCAATGCGTATTCTGCTAAAATAAGTTCGTAAAATACGCCAATACGCTTCTTATCTGGAGCTCTGATGTCACATAATAATGTTTTCAGCAAGGAGCTGTGGTCCTGACACAGAACACACAGAGCTCCAGATAAGGTGCATATTTGTGTATTTTAAGCACTTATTTTAGCTGAATACGCATTGATTGCCAACAGTGGGGGTACAAAATACTCACATCAATGTGAAAATACGCATTGATTTTCAAATTGAGTAGTGGAAATACTGTAATAAAGTTGAAAATTTACTTAGTTGAGCTGAAAAAAACAAACAGTAATTGTCAACTTTATTACAGTATTACAAGTGAATGAGTAATGATACACTATAATAAGTGAACGTTTAAACTTGTTTAATTTCTTGGTCATTTAATTGTTCCTGATTTAATAATGAAGAAAATCAATAAACCAATTGCAACAAGAGTGCCGACGGTCACAATATACGCCCGTCGAGGCAAGGCCAGTCAACAAGGGGAGATAATTCATCTTCACGTGATAAACAATTAAACCAAAATTGGTTACGATCCATCAACTCGACTTATTGAGTGGACTAAAAATGGCTGCCAAGGGGAGATAAAGTTATCGGAATCAATAAGCTTCTTTGTCTTGCCATGATACACATGTATACCGAATTTGGTTTCGATCGGTGAAGTAGAACTTGAGTTATTGCGTGTACAAGGATACAGATTGCGAAAATAAAAAATGGCCGCCAAGGGGAAATAAGTCAAGAAATAATATGCAAATTAGCTCATTACAGAAAACGTGTTTGATGACCAATACAGCTTCAATGTATGATGATGTGTTTATGCAATAAATAGAATCTAACATTTGTGATGATTTAATATGGTCTTCATTCAACTCGTTGATAAACATGTACACCAAATTTGGTTACTGAGCGGTGAAGTACATGTAGCACTTGAGTTATTACGTGGACAAGGATACAGAGTGTGAAAAATAAAAATGGCCGCCAAGGGGAGAGAAGTAATGGGAAAAATTTGAAAATCAAGTCTTCTTCGGCTTGCCGTGATAAACATGTATACCAAATTCGGTTACAATCCGTCAAGTAAAACTCTAGGTTTTGCGTGGACAAGCTGTGCCCGCCCGCCCGTACAAGATGAATACATAATATGTCCTGTTTTTTTCAAACGGGCGCTATAAAAAATCAAATATGCATTAAATTTGAAATCAGGGGGTACAATACTCTTTAGATTCAAAGCTTATCTTGAGCACTGAACTCAGATACGTACCCACAGAAATGTTCACCGTATCGTTCACCGTGTTGTTCTGTCCGTTGATCTCATTGTACACAACGCACGTGTACACCCCGGTCATATTAAGTTGCAGGTTCTCGAGTCTCAACGTGGCGCCAGCGTGCTCTGAGTTGTCTGGAAGCACCCAGTAGTACGCGGGAGCTGGGTTGGCGTCGCCGCTACACGTCAGTGTCACCTGGCTGGTTCCAACTACGTGACAGGGCTGGGTACCAATTGGATCAATGCTGGGCCCGTCTGGAGGGAAAGGTGTAGAAATGGGTACAGAGCTCCGGATAAGCCGTATTTTTATTTATTGCATAAAATGGGCGCTCACCGTATATTAACACAGTGTAATAAAAATCATAATACACGAGTGCAATAAATATTATTACAGAAAACAGGTTTGGTGACCAGTACAGCTTCAATGTATGAGGATGTGTTTATGCAATAAATAGAATCCAACATTTGTGATGATTTAATATGGTCTTCATTAAACTCGTTGACAAATTTCATAAGAAACTTGGCATAGCCTCGTTTCTTATGAAATCAGTAAACTCGTTTAATAAATATCGTATTAAATAATCACTCATGTAAGATCTTCTATTTATCAGGTAACAAACTTTGTATTGGCCGAATATGTACTGACTGACAACATAATGTCGTAGCCAGATCTCCAGATAAGGTGCGTATTGGCGTATTTTACACAATTATTTTAGCTAAATACGCATTGATTATCAAAAGTGGGAGTACAAACTACGCATTGATTTTCAAATTGAGTAGTGAAAATACTGTCATAAAGTTGAAAATTCATTTAGTTCAGCTGCAAAAAGCAAACAGTGTTGTTGCAGCTCAAATAAGTGAATGTTTATATTTTGTTATCATTTGTTCCCTATTTAGTAATAATAGTAATATTTAATCAATAATCCATTTGTAAAAGATAAATACGCAATGATTTGAAATCAGGGGGTATAGTACGCTTTAGACACAAAGCTTATCTGGAGCTCTGATAGCAATTTGACCTTGACCATGAAAGTCGCATGGGTGGGTGATAGAATAAGGATATGGATGATGATAAAGAAGTATATGTAGTTTCAAGTCAATCTGACTTATGATTGCAGAGATAATGTGTATTTAATAAAAACTTTAACACAAATAGTTAAAAAGAAGTGTTAATTGGTGTTAAATCGCATTTTATATGCCGCGACCAGAAAGGGTATTTTCCGACCTCGTGCTATTTCTACCAACACGCGTCACGTGACACGGTCAATAATATCACATCTTTGACATGCGCAGTGAAGTATCAGAAGTTGAGAAGAAAAATCTCTGTTCAAATCTAAATCTCCACGTAACTCTTTCCATTTGGTGATCTGGTCGCCAATATTAACCACTCTCTCTCTGTACTGCCTGTCACTCAGACATTTCGCCTTTTTTTTGGCCGACGCCTTTTCATACAATTTCCGTCCTGGACGTTTGGCAAGCCTACTGGCGCGCGTAGTATGTTGCGCATGCGCACCGCAAGCCGTGATGTGAAAGTCGTCGTCCCCGCACATTATCAAAATAGACTGTTACCGACGCGCGTCGCTAACAGTAAATTGATAATTAATAAATGATTATATTTGTATAGCGGGCACTCGTAATTTTTAGAACTGGTGGAATAGTGACATAATTATACACTTATTTAATTCCTATAAAGAATATTTTGTGCCTACTGCGTGGGCATGTACCTTTAATGCTTTTAGGTATACAATGTATTTAATGTATGAAATGTCCGTTACTTCAACCTGTGTGCCAGGGGTATAATAAAGTAAACCCTCCCAACCCATGCATGGAACAGTGAAGGTGGATGGGTCCCAGCAACAGACAGACAGGACATTGACATAACCATTAGAATGCGGGAAACATAAACTGCCGTCTGCTATTGTTTCATATTTTGTCTTCTTTCTCAATAACCAGAGTGCCAGAGGTCACAATATACACAGGTCAAGCATGGTCAGTGAAGGGGAAAATATAAGTCAATCAGAGCTCCAGATAAGCTTTGTGTCTAAAGAGTATTGTAACCCCTAATTTCAAATTGAATGCGTATTTTATTTTTACAAATGGATTATTGATTTTCTTCATTATTAAATAGGGAACGCATGATCAAAACAAATTTAAACATTCACTTAATATGTGAGTGTATTATTACTTATTCACTTATTTATACTGTAATACAGTTGAACATATACTTATTTGAGCTGCATTTTTCAACTTTATTACAGCATTAATTACACGAATTAACAATTCATTCTCTCAATTTAACAATTCGTTCCCACGAATTAACAATTCCCGTGGGAACGAATTGTTAAATTGAGGGAACGAATTGTTAATTTGTGGGAACAAATTGTTAACTGAGGTGCGTATTGGCGTATTTTACACAAGCATTTTAGCAGAATACGCATTGATTATCAAAAGTGGGAGTACAAAATACTCATAGCAGTGTGAAAATATGCATTTATTTTCAAATTGAGTAGTTAAAATACTGTAATAAAGTTGAAAATTTACTTTTGCAAAAGCAGCTCAAATTAGTTGATTTTTAAATTTGTTATATTTTTTTATCATTTGTTCCCTATTTAATAATGAGGAAAGTCAATAATACATATGTAAAAGTAAAATACGCATTGAATATTAAATAATAATTAAGTAATATTAATTACCATGTAAAAGAAAAATATCAAATATTGATTTTATTGTGAAAAAACATCTTCATAGACATCTTCACAGAGGCTCCTCCCCCAGTTTTTCCACCTCCTTTTCCCCCCATGTTAAATTCCCAAAGACAAATCAATTTTTCGTATTAAAATCAATAGTTGACCAAATATCACAAAATAAAAGTAAGGCTCATTCTAAAATGTTGATAGAATTTAATATGATAACAAAATAATATTGTCTTTCCATTGTTTACATGGCCGTAAAATTTGGGCAGCTTTCGTGAAACAGA
>CM055270.1:18480671-18528632 GCA_029237695.1 Conchocele bisecta | reverse complement strand
CATTTTAGAATCATTTCATTGGAAATGATGATACTGAAGTGCTGTCAAACATGTTTTATTGAGAAATAAGGTAAGATATAAAAGCAACAGACGACAGTTGTTGTGTGTAACGGTTTATGTGTTAACTGGGTTAAACTATTATGGACGTAGAAATAGAGACTATTGCATGAGTGATGATTTAATATGATATTTATTGTGCATATTTAGTGATTTTGTAAGAAAAAGAGGCTCTACCGAGTTTCTTATGAAATCTGTAAATGAGTTTAATAAATATCATATTAAATCATCACAAATGTTAGATTCTGTTTATTGTATAAGCCAGGGGTGGGAACAGATCCAAATACCAAATCCTGAAAATGGCGAAACAAAAATATTTTTACACTCACAAATACGTGAAAGTGTGCTTCCCATGTTGAAACATTAGTATTTTTCTGCAATTATCAGGAACCGCAAATCCTGAATTCAGGATAACTCCTGAAAATTTCCACTGTTGATAAGCACACTGTGCAAAGCTGTTTTGATCAGCTAAACGTTTCTGTCGTGTTCTCATTTACATGTTTATTTCGTTGATGTATTAAGTAGTATATAGGGAGTTAAATTGATACCACCAACCTACATAGTGCCCCTACACTGCATCTACGATCCCACACCCCTCGAATTTGTGTATGAACTGAATAAACAAAAAGTGCGGACCACCTATAGAATAAGAGTGTAAGTGTCCAGCCCATTTCGTCAGAGTCAAGTTAGACAACTGTGTACTTCTAAAGCGGGTCGTCCTTGTCAGAGTTGTCTCTCCTATACCATACAGTCCATTTGGTCAAATTAATTAATTAATAGTTTAAACAAAAGTATATTTGCATATAGGAAGTATGAAAATATTAATTAAATAATTAATTGTTTAAAACTGAATACCCCCTATTATTATATAGAAAATATAATAATTAAATAATTAATTAATTAATTAATAATTTAAAAAAAGTATATTTGCTAACATACAGGAAGTATGAAAATATTAATTAAATAATTAATTAATTAATTAATAATTAAAAAAAAAGTATATTTGCTAACATATAGGATGTATAAAAATATGCCTGCGAGAAATTTCTTCGGACGAAGAAAAATGAGAAAAGTTATGTATTAGAAAAATATTCCGCCTCAACTGATTAGCGGTGTAGAAAAGCTTCATATAACTAGAGATCAACTGCGAAAACAAGCGGACGATCTCAACATACCATACAGTAAACGCCTAAGAGTTCCTGGGTTGACAAAACTAATAAAATTTCAAGCTAAAGAAACGAAAACTAGTAGTTATTCAAACATTGACTTAAACCACGGTTTAAACCAAGGCTTAAAACAAGATTTGAAAATGTTGCCACAAGTTGAAAAACTCAGAGCAGAAGCCTCATCGCTAGGGTTCTAATAGTATTTTTTTAAATCCTCATATCGAGACATCTCCTCCACCACCAACTCAAATTCAGCGTCTGATATATTGTTATGGGCCAACGTTTTGGACACGATAACGTCGATGGTATTTTTCTTAGACCTCGCGAGAACCGATATTCTGTCGTGCTTTCTACTTTTATTTTCGAATTTTCTCCCCACTACTCTAAACGCCATACACAGCAGTCCTGCCCCAGCGGATACACCACTCAAACCTGCGGCAATAGGAATTGCCACGACTGTAGATAACAATGCAGCGGTTCCGGCCCCACCCAGTATAGAAACGGACGATAACAAGGTGCTCACCCCATCCGCTATGTTTGCAGCTCGTCTATATTTTTTAGTATTTACCCTCCGAGTTTCCCCCTCTTGTGTTAGAATCTGCTGTATTTCGACGATATTTTCCAACCTAAAATCTGAACTTCTTTCGCCAAAACCAATATCATCCAATTTCAACAGTGTTGATGGATTGGGGTTGAAAATTGGAAGCGTGCTTGGAAGCGGTTGTTCGTTCATATATCAAGCTCAATCAGCAATGTCACAACAGTGGAAGAACTCGCTAGGTCAGCGATTTTCGTAACAAAGTTAATAATACTACATTCGGAAAGTCTAATTGGATTATCACCGGCGAACAAAATCATCACTGACCTCTGTCCAGCGAGTTTAGTGACTCCAATCGCCCGTTATTCCCCACCCAGTACGAGATGTACGGCGACCGCGCCCACAGAAGTACCCTTAGCATTAACCACGCAGACCGCCATTCGGAGAAGCGTACCTGGAGCTGTCATGACATATCCCCCATATCTATTGCTCGCTTTGGAGCCAAATGAATATTCATAGATCCCCTCATTCACTGTGATGATGGGTTTTCTGCGGTGTAATAACTTAAACTGCTCTATAGATGTGTCCAACAATGCTGCAAGCTCATCGATAGCGGTTTGGGTCTCAACACGAACCTTTTCAGAGGTCTCATCAAGTGCTTTGTTCGCATGTTTACGAACTCGATTTACTTTATCATCAACCGCGACAAGTGATTCATCAACGGCGCGGATAGATTCAATCACTCGGGCTCCTAATCCCGTAATGCCCGTCCGATCCTCTGAGCGCAACACCCCATACGCCTCCGTAAGGGCCGCCTGGTGGTCTTCTCGGGCTTTCTCAATACCCGTTTGTACTCCCTCAATCCCCAACCGGGCCTCTTCCCGAAATTCGGTTATTTTTCCACCTAGTTCGTTTAGTTCTGTATGTGTTTCTTCACGAGTTTGTGTAGTCACAGCCAGGGCATATACTCTGAGTTGTGATAGTAGACTCTTGTGACTCTCGTCTATTACGAACATCAGTCTAATTCTAACGACCGAAATCGGGTAATAGTTCTTCAACTCTCTTGCTTGATCATCAAGAATAGAGACCGTAAATTCGTGGATATGTCCCGATTCCAAAACATTCATCTCGGGGCATGGGAAGTCTAAGGTCACAGTCTCCCCAAAGAAACAATCACTGGCTTAAACGGTTTTCAGTAATGTGCTGGGAGATCCGTCTAACGTGTTGTACGATGTGTTCACCCGATCCAGGTGCACCCTGAGAGTTTTCGTGAAGGCGAAGTCCACCGGGTTATCACCGACGTACTCACCCGGGACAAACAATCCAACGTCGGGGAGATCCTTATCCGGCTGTCTGGGCCGATGGTCATTGTTATGAGCCCGGTAGCCTTCGATACTGTGAGGTTGACTATACCGTCAAGCTCTGAGGTGACAAAATCTTTGACCTGTCTAAAACTCCACTGTCCGGGAGGCAGCTTTACCCCTACTTGGCGTCCATCCTTCACATAGCCAAACCCTTCGCTCGTCCCCACATTCTCCCACCCAACCGTGAAGGTGATTGATCCGAGGCCTACCCGGCGCTTTCCACAGCAGTTGTCGATTGACTTCTGAAGTTCACAACTCCCTTTTTGAACATTAGTGATAGTAGCAAACATAATAAACTCCGATTAAAATGTCGTTGGATACCAAGGCATTTAGCTTCAATTCAAAGGCAAAGTACGATGGGGGAGGTGTGTACTACTTAACGGTAGGAATCCACTACTTAATTAGAAAGCTAATAAAACCAACAATAATAGTAAACGAAGACACCGGATTTGATACAACTTTTTCAAACATATTTGATAATTATAGGCTGCCCAAAATTACTACCCCAGAAACCATAGACGCGTGGAAAGCAACACCGATGCAGTTTTGGCAGAACCAGTTGAATTTTGCTGTGTGGTGTGCCACAACCGGGTGTGGGGTCTCTTACATAAACCATATAAGCCATAATAAGAAAGCTCTTTGCAAAAGTGTTTATACTTTTCACGTCTACTACACGATCCGGAGGATTCTCAAAGAGATGCAAGTGAAAACACCCCAAGAGGATAAGTGGGACCCTCTATACAACCCGTACGACCACAAAGCCTACGAAAGAATATGTGCCGAATTTCAGATTTCTAAAAATACCGACTGGAAACAGAAAACAGTTACTACAAGTGGTGGGTTAGGCGATGCATTTGTAAACAACAATATCGTAACCCGCAATGGGGGAAATTTCGATTCAAACACTATGACATTTGGCGCATCTTCAGGTTCAGCAATAGACTGTAGTTTTGACAATTGTCAATACATGCCATCTGAAGCTGACATAATCCATATCGATAACATAGAACAAAGCGAACACGTCGAGATAGGCTGGGGGACTTTCATTTTGGGTAGGGGAAGGGGTTCACCAGGGCTGGAGTTACCCGTCTCGACGACTCCATTCGCACATACGTCTGGGCCATCCTCGGCGCACAGGCGCAAGCGCGCAGTTCTATAATAGGAGACGGGACGGCGTTTGACGCGCAAAAACAGTTCTTGGCAAATGTCGAGGACGCAATAAACAAACCGGTGGACCTCCCAGATGCGATCAAACGGTATCAAGACATTTGCAGAATGCCAGCACCCCAGTAGACTATGCATTTGGAATAGGTCTTTATATGGCGCCGAGCAATATGATACTACGAAACGACCCGGTTGACGGTTACAATCATCAGATCGTAATCGCCACCGCCAATCAAAAAATCAACCTCAACGAAAAAGTGAACACGGGTATCATCAAACTCCCCCCACCCCCCCCCCCCCCGAACACGGTCGGGAGCGGAGTTGTAAGTGGAACCTATTACATAAAACCGCAAAAACCCACCCCAGTACGAAGCACACCCCCAATTCACGAATTGGGTTCCACCAGTTCCCCCAATTCACGAATTGGAACTGGAGATGTACCCCCAATTCACGAATTGGGTACCACCGCTGTTCCCCCAATTCACGAATTGGGTGCACCAGAAAGTTCCCCCAATTCTTCCAATCGCGATTGGATTGGAACTGGAGCGGGAACTACAACCCACGAGGAGGAGAAATTTGGGTTCGTCGTCGCCCTCGTGGTGATCGTACTACTCGCGCTTTGGTTTTAGGAACTCTCGGGCGGAGAATAGTAGAAGACCGGCGATCGCCACGATTAAAGCCCAAGCATTCTCGGTGAGCCATCCGGCCGTTTTCGCTAACATAGATAACAAGTAGGAGACGACACTCTCGAGTAGCCCAAGCAGCGCGGGCAGCCGCCTTTCCGGCATATTTAGCCAGGAGACTGCCCCGGCTGCTGGCGCGGGTGCAGCCGCCGCACCACCTACGAGCATCTCGATAAATAGAACTATGGCCGATATAGTCATGCCGACAGCTGCGAGGATGCTTACTATTGTGACGCCCTGCTCTCTGAACAGAGTGCGAATGCGCTCACCGATATGGAAGGGGATATCCGCCACTACATTGCATGCTGCTTCATGACAATGCAGTCGACCATTGTTACATGTCATCCTGCACTGAGGCTACTCGTTACTGCTTAATGACAACTCCATCGGGCATTATTACATTTCACATTGCATACCTCGATTGGCTATTTGACAGTGTTACATGTCATCCTGCATCTTGGCTATACAATACTGCTTAATGACAACTCCATCTTGCATTATTACATTGCATATTGCATACCTCGATTGGCTATTTCACATTGTTACATGCCATATTCTGCCATGTGTCATTCTGCTTACTGCTTGCTGGGACGCGTATATGACTATATGAATTCCGCCGAATGACACATGCAAGCACGCAGAATGGCCCATGTCAGAATATGAAATTGCCGAATGAGGGATGCCAGCATCGCAGTAAGCAGTAGGCCGAATGAAACTTGGCAAAATGTGCAACGCCCTCTGTTGTCATAATGGGAACGCTTCCATTATGACGCCAGGTGGCGCTCAAAAATAAGTACAGTAGACGTTTTTTCTTGTGGTATTTTGTCACTGTGCCACCACGGGCATAATGTATTTAAAGTGGTCGATCACCGCGGGCATAGCCTACCTGTCCCCCGCGATCACTGTTTCAGGCAGTGGGATCGCGGTGACAGCATCCTCGGTCACTGTGATCAATGTGCGGTCACTATCGCACCCCCCCCCCCCCCACCCCTGCGTACGGGCCTGTCGTTACCTGTGTCGGCTATCGTATTATTTTTGAGCGACTGACGGGGACGAGTAGGTCGAAGGGCGAAACGGAGGCCGGTCATTAAGTTAACGAATAACGGGGACCGATACGATTTCTAATTACTTCTATTAAGGTAATAATCACACTTTCCATTTACTCATCTGTTGACAATGGATACTTATGTCCGTATTTACATGTACAGTTACTAATGAAGAGTACCTGCTAATAATAGTTCGTGTTAAAAAAAAATGATAAAGACGGGATTATTTCCTTTGCGGCCAGAATGGATTAAATCACCTTTATTCGCAATTCAATCAATCAACCAAGTTAAGAAAATATATATACAATTCAGGCCCGTAGCCAGACCTGTTTGAAGGGGGGTGGGTCGTTTC
This sequence comes from Conchocele bisecta, assembly GCA_029237695.1. Taxonomy (NCBI): domain Eukaryota; kingdom Metazoa; phylum Mollusca; class Bivalvia; order Lucinida; family Thyasiridae; genus Conchocele; species Conchocele bisecta. The sequence continues at coordinate 18,522,262 of CM055270.1, read as the reverse complement.
GAAGGCCCAATGAGCCTGAGGTATCTAGGGGGGTCTAAAAAAGAAGACCTCGAGGCTAAAGAAGTGGACCTCGAGGCTAAAAAAGTGGACCTCGAGGCTGGTCGGGGGGGGGGGGTCGTCGGACCGCTCCCACACCCCCCCCCCCCTGGCTACGGGCCTGCAATTTGACAAACATTGATGGCATTGTGTCTAAGCAGTTGACACCATAACTCGTGTACATATAGAATAGTGATATAGCATTATGTTCAACTTTAGCTACATCAAAGCGCGAATGCACACGTACACATACACACGCACGCGCTCACTTAATTCATCGTTTCTCACACAAACAAAAATGTTTTATTTTGCTAAACATGCTAAAGTACTGTACCTTCGCGTACATGCATTTATACAGATAGATACGCAATCGCGGTGATCCCCCGTGAACGACCACGGCGAATCACCGTGATATCGTTCGGGCAGTGCATCACAGTGACCGAGGATGCTGTCACCGCGATCCCACTGCCTGAAACAGTGATCGCGGGGGACAGGTAGGCTATGCCCGCGGTGATCGACCACTTTAAATACATTACGTCCGCGGTGGCACAGTGACAAAAGACCACAAGAAAAAACGTCTACTGTACTTATTTTGGAGCGCCACCTGGCGTCATAATGGAAGCGTTCCCATTATGACAACAGAGGGCGTTGCACATTTTGCCAAGTTTCATTCGGCCTACTGCATACTGCGATGCTGGCATCCCTCATTCGGCCATTTCATATTCTGACATGAGCCATTCTGCGTGCTTGCATGCGTCATTCGGCGGAATTCATATAGTCATATACGCATCCCAGCAAGCAGTAAGCAGAATGACACATGGCAGAATATGGCATGTAACAATGTGAACTAGGCAATCGAGGTATGCAATATGTAATGTAATAAAGCTAGATGGAGTTGTCATTAAGCAGTAACGAATAGCCGCAGTGCAGGATGGCATGTAACAATGGTCGACTGACTGTCATGAAGCAGCATGCAATGTAGTGGCGGATATCCCCTTCCATACACCGAGTGTCGTCTCCTCGTGAAGAACCCTCGAGATTGTTTCGCGGATCCGACTTATTTGGGTGTGGAGCGGTTCACGGCAATCCGATGCAGCCTCCAAGCGAGCGGCTCGTTCATCCCGCAACGACCGCAGTCCGCTCGGTAGATTCTATATCGTCACGGACTTCCTCAAGTTTTCTTTCTTCTAGTGCGATATGTTCATCCAGCGCCGTGAGTTTGGAGAGGTTAAGGACCAGTTCGCCCCGTACCGTTTGTAGAGCCTTATCGAGGCCCCGGAGTTCGCGAAGAGGTAACGGGGGGTCATCCATCGTGCTGAGTATTTCAGCTATCTCGTTTTCGCTGAGCTCCATTGTGCGAATAGCGTCGGTGGCTACACGAGGGAGCTCGCTGAGATCGGCAGTTTCTATCGCGGCGGCCGTGTTCGCCATCGTTTTGTCGGTAGACTGTAGGGTCTTTACAGCGCGGGGCGGCATAATTGTTTTACCACGCTTCCAATCTACGAATCCTAATTCGTTCCTTACGATTTCGCCACCGCCCAGGCTTTTTCCGGCAATGGAGCTCAACGCTAGGGTTTTTCCGTTTCTTATATCAATGAGCCGGACATTTGGTGCTGATCGTAGTCGCAACCTACCATCCCGATCCAATTCGAACTTGGATTAGTCGGGGCCGACAGATGGGACCGCACCTTTTTCTGCCAAACTGTTGTAGTAGTCGTCTACAGTTGCCTTGACTAATTCCTGCTCTAGGCTAATGGTATTAGTAGCGGCACCTATTTCATCGCCGGTTGGTATCTCTATGAAAGACGTTTCGACATCGATGTCATCATCGATGTCATCATCGATGTCATCATCTCGGCCGCGATCGAATTCTTTCATGTCAATATCACCCATTTTTAACGATATATTAATGAAAAAACCATACGGGTTTAATAGAGTTACTAAATATTTATTCGAGTCAATACGGCCGCAAATTAAATCCATACCGCAGACAGTGTGAGCCCCATGGGGCGAAAGGCGTGAGACAGAGCGTCGTTATTACGAACAACCCATCGACGATCGACCAGAACCAGCAGCTCTTAGTCCGCTTCACCAACCTCGGAGCTAGCGACGTCATTGTGCCGGGGACTGTTCGCCTCGCTTTCACTATTTCGCTGACGTCGACAGACGCGGACCGAACCGTCGTTCAGAACCTGGGACGCGCCATCGTCAAGAAGACCATGGTAAAGATTTCAGTTAATGAGGTGATGTCGATCGACGACAGCGACGTCTACCATTTTTACAAGGACCTGTGGAAGACGGCGCAAGAGCGCGAAAACGCGGTCTATCAGGGTATTGACACCAGCAAAAATAAGAATGTTACCAGACTTAGAATCGGGGATGATAACAAGGCAGATAACGGCGCGAGCGACAAAGCGATCGCGGCCGCTTACGGCAACCGCTTCTACATCCCGCTCGACTTTGAGTTGCTGGAGAGTCACATGCCCTACTATCAGAGCGCTTTGGCGGACCGCCTGGAATACGAACTAACGTTCAACGACTACGGCCGAGCTCTCATAGCCACCGACATGGCATCGACGTATACGATCGACAATGTGTCGCTGGAGTACGACATAGTCACGATGCCAGAACTCGCGCGATTGATCAGAACCCAGTACACCGGGCGCGTTGCCATACTTTACGACCGAGTTCTTCGCCACCGCAAGATGACGAAAGACAAAAGCGACACATTGTGGAATATCAATGTCAACGTACCAGCCCGCTCGATGAAGGGTATACTGATGCTGTTCGAGGAGGGTCGGTTCGCGCTCGGGGTTAGAAAAACCGACAAATTATATAACCCCAAAATCAAGGTAGAGGTGAAGATCGAGGGAGTCCCCAATAAACGCTACAGCGCGGGTCTTCGCGCGCACCAGCAGTGGGACAAAGTCAGAAAGCAGTTTGCTGCCGGCTCTAAGCGCTCCCCGGAGGTTGCCGCGGTTGCCAAAGACCTGCAGCTCTCGGACGTCTCCCTCGCGCAGTTCCTGACTACCAAATACGCGTTATGGCTAGACATGCGAGTCAGCGATGACGACCAAATGCACGGTAGTGGACGCCAAGTTGAGAACGCTAGTTAGGATGTGACGATCCAGATAACCAAAGAGGCGGATGGAGCTGGCGCATTGAACGTGTATCTATATATAATCACAGACGCACAACAGATGGTCGATACGTCTCAGCACATTTACTAAATCTAAAGATTTAAATAAAGATTTAAATACAAATAAAGTTTGTGATGCCCACTCTGCCATAATATGTGGACAGACAGGAAGCGGAAAAAACGGTTTTCATCCTCAACTTGCTCGAGGGGTCCTACCGCGATATCTTTCGACACATTGTGATCCACATTGTGCGGCACAACGATACTTAGGTACCCTGAGGTATACGTTATTGACCCCGGTGATAGGCTTCACGATTGGCTGCGTGGTTTATACCAAAGATTCCAGGGCGAGCCCACCCTATACGTGATTGACGACTGCTCGGCCAAGACGGCGATGACCAAAAAGAAGGACATGCTCTCCGAGCTCACATTTTCAGGCCGCCATGCGGGGCAAAGCGTATGGATATCCACTCAGAAGTACAACGCCGTCCTCAAGGATATGCGCGAGCAAACGAAATGGGTCGCCCTCTTTCACTGCAAGGACCGAGACTCATTCGATGACTGTCTTCGAGAGAACGACTTTATCCCAACGCGCGAGGAGCGCATGGAGGTTCGACAGATGCTTTCGGAAACAAAGCACGCCAAGCTTCTGTTAAAGACTGATCAACCCACAAATTATGAAGTTATAAATTAATTACTGAATTACTGAATTACTCAATAATCTACTAATATCTACTAATATTTACTAATATTTACTAATATCTACTAATATCTACTGAATTATTGCTGAATTACTGAATTATTTACTAAATAATACTGAAGTATTACTAGTTACTCATAATTAATTTTAAGAAAATTACAAACAGTTTGATGTTAAACTTATAAGACTAGTCAGAATAGTACACACAACACTGTTGGAATAATGAACTGCGACGAACTTCTCGATCAGCTAATGGAAGAAACAGTCGCTCCGGTATCTTTCCTGAAAGATGACACGACTGCCGATACGGTATCTTTCCAGAAAGATGGTCCGACTGCCGATACGGTATCTTTCCTGAAAGAAAATGAAAATACGACGCAACGCGAACGGCTAGCTGCGCTGGTTGCTGGGGGGGGGGGGGGGGGTTTGGGGGGGGGGGGGGGTTAATCGGAGCAGTATTTCGGTAGGCGTCTCTCAGTTTGTCAGGTGGATAGAATGTCAGATGTCGAGGTTGATCAAATGTATGTGCGATAAGAATCCAAATTGGGGGCAGAGATGACGAAAACTCTTGGGGCGGCGGCTATTCATTTGTAGTCTACCGCTGTCAGTGCAATTCTCCCTATATCTGACACCGCGGGGCTGATTGGTGATTTAGAGACTGAAAATTTTGTTGAACACACTCTTAGAACACTCTGCTGCTCAATGTATCACAAGTTTGGAATGTACTTAGCTCCACTGACAACCGCGTTGACCACGGTTAAGCACTGTCAATTTGGCAATATATGCCCACACACTATAAGCTCAGAAAATGATGATACAAGACGCACCCCCAATTCGTGAATTGGAACTGGAGCGACAAGCACCTGCGAGAGTGACGGAACAGCCCTCAACAATGTTGAACCAGAGCACGTTGGGTGAACCCTCAACACTGTTGAACCCGATTGCCCGGCACAAAAACCCAAAAAGACAGGCAGCTGGGCGGGCAGCGGCTGCCACCCGAAAAGATAAACAAGATAAAATACTCGCCGAGCTTCGAGAGGCCAAACAGTCGTTGCAATCGGGGATTGCTGTTCCAGCCGCACCCCCAAGCTAATCGCAATTGGAGTTGGGGGCAGAAACATCAAAACCCCCGAAGACAGCTGCGGTTCAATCTCCGCAGGAACACAAATCGCAATTGGAAGAGCAATCCTCGATTGCTGTAGCTCCTACCTGGATCATCCCGTGGGTTATTGGTGGTGGTCTGGCAGTTGTTGGCACCATGTGCGCGCGGAACTACGTTTCGAGACAACGCCCAAAAGTGCGAATGCGGTTTATCACGCCATGGTGATATCGGGTCTCACTATCGGGTTTGCTCGAATATCAAAGATGATCTTCGGAGGGTCCGCTCCCAAATTGGACATGACCGTAAAAGACGCAGGGTTCGTGACCTTGAATGTAGAGTCCGCAATTTCGACCCGAGATTATCTAATTAAAGCTGGAATTCTACCTGCTAATATATGGAAATAAATGACTACTCTAGGTAGCAACTATTTATTCTCGTTAATAGGAAAAGAATCGGATGAGGAGAAAAAGCGTCACGATTTAGCTACAGAACAACTTAATAGCGCAAAGGAAGCATGGGCGGAAAAACGAACCAACCATGTGGACTGGATCAACGAAGAGCTTCGCCGCGAGAGTCACGCTGTGCAAACTTTCCGGAACGTTGACGGAGCCATGCGCGAGTACAAGCTGGCATATCCGCAGAAAATTCTCGCGCCTCTGGATCCCGAGCCCCAACTTTCAGATTTCTATGTACCGTCAAAGGCCCAAAAAGACCGCAAGATCACGTTCATCGACGTGGGGATGGGTGCGGTAGGTCTCGTCAGCTACTATATTGAAAAAGCTATAAGCAAACGCAATAAGCAAAAGCAATAAGAAATAATTATTTAAAAGAAAACTTTTTAAATAATATATATAGAACGATGTTAGTTGACGAGCTTTATTACGCTTTGGTCGATGTAGGCTACACGGCCCTTAAACACCGTTTAGCGGGCGCAAAGGGTCTGATCCGTCTGGCCCAAGATTCACTAGAGACGTGGCGCGTGGACGAAAAAGCGGCCACCCTTTTCGCAAAGCGGATGTTAGATTCCTCCGAGTTCCCGCTCCTGAGCTGTAACCTAACCGGCAGCTGCAGCGAAACTTCAAACAACGGTTTAGTATCGACGACGCAGTTACCGGACGATCTGGCGAAGGCATGTTGGAGATTGTTCGCCATACTAGAATACCTCGCATACGATGGACACGCGCAAGCTTGATACGAAACTATCGGTTCGCCTAACGCAAGCTAACGAACACATACTACAGCCCCCGCGGCTACTGGAACAGACTCGCGGCAATCAAGAACATCGCGGCGGCGACCAAGGTTTCCGAAAACGCCGCCAATGAATGGCTCAAGAAGCAGGCCATCTGGCAGATCTATTTGCCCGTTCCTCACAATATTCCGCGGCCGAAATTCGACGTGCCGGTGCCGAACGAAGTCCACCAAGCTGACCTCCTGTTTCTCCCTCACGATCGTGTCGGTCGCAAGACGTACAAGTACGCACTGACAATCGTTGACGTAGCGAGTCGATATAAGGGGGATGAGCCGCTGGCCACGAAAGAGTCTAAGGAGGTGGCCGAGGCTCTTTCCCGAATATATAAGAGGAGTCCTCTCAAATGGCCGAATATTCTCCAGGTCGATCCCGGCCGAGAGTTCATGGGCGCGGTCTCTCATCTATTGTCTAAGCACAAAGTTTATGTCAGACGCGGCCGCGTCAACATCCACCGGGACCAGGGGATCTTGGAGCGGTTCAATCGAACCCTGGCTGAGAGGTTGTTCGGACACCAATATGCCAAAGAGCTTGTATACCCTCATTCGCGATCGACCGAGCGGGTGACCAGGCTGCCCGCCGTGGTCTCCGCACTGAACGGTGAGGTGACCGGATTGATCGGTAAGAAGCATGTAGATGCCATCAAGGCAAAACAGATGACGCACAAACCATCCGCCGTTTCGCGCGGGTGACCCGTTGGATTAGCGGAGAAACGGCTTCCATCGGATGTTGCCGTCCGGTACCTCCATCAACCGACCGGGAGAGCTCGAAGGTGGTCACCGACGAGCGACTGATCCCGTGTGGTCTCTCAATGTATATCATCTGGATCGATCTATTACCAAACCCGATGAGCCTGAGCTCTACTATTTGGATGATGGTCCATCGCGCGGGTTTATTCGCGAAGAACTTCTTGCGGTGCCTTCTGACACCCAGCTGTCTCTGGATGGCGTTCTTATCCGCTGATTTCTACACTCCCAGCGCCAATCATGCCAATAGAGTTGATGTTTATAGGTGATGGGTTGGTGGTGGTTGTTCTAGTTAAATTTCTCAAAATTTAAATTACATAGTAATTTAATTTACATAGTAATTTAATTTAAATCTTGATTCATTTTATTACATCAACGGTTCCGTGTGGATACCGTCGGGTAACACCCTCCTCTTATCGTAGTACGCGGATAGTCCCAACTTTGTCGGCAAGTAAGTCTTCATGACTCCACTGTTCATTCTGAAACCCCTGTTTTTCCAATGTCTTGACCACCCTCCAACGCTTTATTGTATTTATCCCAGTTCAGACTGTTTGTTCTCTTGGACATACCTTTGGCGGAATGTTTCATACAATCGTCCGGTTTAATGTTTTTTTCTTCTTCTTCCCGACTTCCTTTTTCGGGAACCTTTTCGACAATATAACACTTGCTAGGCAAGGCAATCGCTCGGTGTCCGCGGAACTCCATCTTGAAGAGTCCTGGCTCGCGGTTGCTCCACTTATCCCAAGCTATCCAGTCTCGTTTCTCTCTTTCGAAAGAGTCGATCATATCCGACTTTATTATAGAATCCAGGCTGTTGCTGGAAATTCCTATATACATACTGTCTGTATCCATCTGTATCAACTCGAAATCGCTTCGGTCAACGTATTTATCTAGAAAGTCGTAGTAGAACTCCAACATCCTCAACTTTGCCAACTGATAAACTGCTATCCCACAGTGAAACGGTCTAGTCATTACTACTCTCGGTTTCCTGCTAGATATCTCGTAAGCGTCTCCAATCTCCTCGATATCTTCGAAGAATGCGGATCTCAATGCTTTATCATCGCAGCTCTCGTTGTTTGTATACGTTGTGCTTAGATGGCGCTCGGAACATTCGAGAGTTGCCCACCAACTTGAATATCTCGCCCACAACGGCCTTGCTACTATCTCTAATCCGTGACGCAGATACCACTTCAGTAGCGGCGCGTACAGCAACGTCTTCTCTGTAGACAGAGTTCCCACTAGTTTCTTACCGTCTCCCCTGTTCCTACCTGTATTCTCTAGGTAATCCAACATGTGCTCTGGAACCTCTTCTTCTTTAACAACCCTGTTTGTGAACAGCGGCGACATCTCCGATAAGTGTTTTCGTAAATTTTTCGGCACCTCGATATCCACCTCGGCAAATCGGAACCACTCGGACTTCAAAATTCTTTGCGAGAAACTGTCCACGACCATCTGGTTTGTAGGTTCTCCAACGTGTCGGATGATCTCTTTACCGCAAGGCATCACTTTCTTCAGAGTCGACAGGTACAGTGCGTTAGCGTCGTAACCGAGCACCGCTCCGCATTTCTTATTTTTATCCGTGCGGATATTAGATACTCTGGCTTCCGCGTATCTCGAAAACACTATAGACGGTCCTCCGACAAGAGCTCCCTGCAGCATGTCGTAAGTTTCCTTTTCGGGTGCGTACAGTGGTGGACATGTTGCGTATGCGGCGGCGTTTTCCTTTGTTCTGTAGCTTTTCACATCCTCCTTGATGGTTCCTCGCAACAAATATTGCAGAGCCACACCGGGTAGCGTTACTGCGTCTTTAACAATATCCACTCCCCTGTCTTTGTAAAAGTTACACATTTTCCCCACCGCTTCCAAGAACGGTGCGACGTCCAGGTCGTTGTAGTATCGCAGCCAGTCCGCGAAAGTTTTCATGTTTTTCTTTTTGTAGATCGCGTTGCACGCTTCTAGCTCACTCTCTGTAATAAGGTATCCGCCTCGCAGTTTGGAATACCAGTGTTCGATGGGCGGTAAACCATCGTAGTCCAACTTTTCTGGGAAGTCGAACCACTCGTAGGGAAAGAAAGACTTGTGCATCGAGCAGCCGTATGCCTTGATCCACATGTCGTAGCTAGTTCCGGGTCCCATGTACAGAGCAATGTCTAGAAACCTGAATTCCGGAGTGAACAGAAATATCGTCGTGTTTATCTTCTTACCTACCATAACTTTATCGGTTGTGTCAGCCAGTTTCCCAAAGAGACGTTTCTTTATCAGGTTTATGTCGTATCTACTAGAGTTGAATCCTACCACTGGAACCTGTTCTATCCACCTCTTTATAGCTTTGACTTGTGTTTCCGGGAGTTTGTCCATATCAGTCGGCATGTACTTGCGGTGCACACCGTTTTTGATCTTTTTACCTCTGCTTTTCAACTCCCTCAAGAAATTTGATACCAAAACTTCAGGATCTCTCTCGCAAATGTGTGTTGTCGTTCCTGAGAGACTGTCGCCTACTGAAACACTTATCGGAACGTGGGCAACCTCGTACTCTAGGTCTCGAGCTTTTACCTGCCCTCCGTTGACGTATAGGTAAGCTTCAAAGTCGTACACTATTTGGTGCGGGTACAACACTGTCTCCGGGACCGTCTGTTCTACTTGTGGATGATTTCGTGAATTATAGTCGCACTCCCAAATAACCACGAGTGTGTATCCGGCTGAGATTATTGCCGCGTCCCTATCGAGAGTTTGTTTTATAATTTTTACCCATGCGCCTTGTGTGGAGTGGACATCCGTGACAGTGACAACCGTGGAATTGGTACACGGTATTTGTCTCCCTGCAGTATCCGTCGACCGGAGCCCCTGCAACCCACCTTTCTCCTCCGTGTCCTCACCTGGTGATGTGTATGTGATTGACTTCTAAAGATTTTATCCAGTCTATCGACATTTTGCTGGCGTGCGATCTTGGGTAGAAGGCATTTTCAAACGCGGACATTGATCTGTCTATCATCTTACCTTTGCACACGACTACGGTCTCTCCCCTCATGCATGTTGATGCGTGCCTCTTCATGTTGCTGGTGTTGGTGAATCTCTGTCTGCAGTCGTAGCAGCAGTAGATTTTTGTTAGATTCTTTATGTTTGTCAATCCTATCGTCATCTTCTTCTCTCCTACCTCCTCGTAGTGTGCTGGTGTCTTTCTCAAATACCACACTCCTTCTTCCGTTGGCTCTTACACTTTCTTCATGTCCTCAAAAGGAACCGGTCCTCTCGCGGTTTTCTTGTTTTTCGCGAAATACTCGTTAGCCATGCTTCGTGCCTTATCACAACACCTGTCCGCTCGAACATCTTCCAAATGAATAGCTAGACATCTGAAAAGACACAAATCGTCGTTGTATTTATCTAACGCGTACATACCCTTCTTGTTCCTCAACCAATCCGGAAGAGGTCCTCCGGATGCTACTGTTGAGGCTAACCCTGTGTCTTCCCTCCTATCATATCACCTAAAATTAGTTTTACGAATACGTCTACCCACCGGACAAACGTCCATTTAGTGTTTGGTCTGTCTACCTTATCCAGGTTCATACGAGTTTCTTCTTGTCTCTTCACCCATGTACATACCTCCTCGTAAGAACTCATCCATTGGCTACCTCCGAGGTGTTTGTGAAATATTATAGTTTTCGCTCTACCACGACTGTCTTTCTCCTCTATATGTGCTAGCTTGTAAGAAAAAGAGTATCTCAGATAGAAGTTGCTCGTCAGCATCGGAGCCAACTTGTCAACTATCCTTTCAGATATTGTCCCGTCTATGCCCTTACGAAAATAAAGTTCTATGTTTCTCCTACCTTTCTCCACCCGTTCCTTACTTTCGTCGTGGCTGCCTAATATCTTCTCACCTTCGTCGACTATTGCGTTAACCAACTTTCGGTTCAACTTCCACTCCACTTTCTGTGGGGTCTTTCTGTGCGCGATAGCGTTGGCACGCAGACTCATAGCACTCTCTTCCGCAAGTCTATGTCCAACTTTATCAGCATTGTCTATATTATTGAAGGCACCTCGCCTGTAGGCCCTGGTAAACCTAGTCATGAAAGCTGTCTTTTTAGCCTCGTTCGAGAGTTTTGTCAACCCTGAAACTCTTAGGCGTTTACTGTATGTCAACCCTAGCGATGAGGCTTCTGCTCTGAGTTTTTCAACTTGTGGCAACAATTTCAAATCTTGTTTTAAGCCTTGGTTTAAACCGTGGTTTAACTCAATGTTTGAATAACTACTAGTTTTCGTTTCTTTAGCTTGAAATTTTATTAGTTTTGTCAACCCAGGAACTCTTAGGCGTTTACTGTATGGTATGTTGAGATCGTCCGCTTGATTTCGCAGTTGATCTCTAGTTATATGAAGCTTTTCTACGCCGCTAATCAGTTGAGGCGGAATATTTTTCTCATCCATAACTTTTCTCATTTTTCTTCGTCCGAAGAAATTTCTCGCAGGCATATTTTTATACATCCTATATGTTAGCAAATATACTTTTTTTTAAATTATTAATTAATTAATTAATTATTTAATTAATATTTTCATACTTCCTATATGTTAGCAAATATACTTTTTTTAAATTATTAATTAATTAATTATTTAATTATTATATTTTCTATATAATAATAGGGGGTATTCAGTTTTAAACAATTAATTATTTAATTAATATTTTCATACTTCCTATATGTTAGCAAATATACTTTTTTTTAAATTATTAATTAATTAATTTGACCAAATGGACTGTATGGTATAAGAGATACAACTCTGACAAGGACGACCCGCTTTAGAAGTACACAGTTGTCTAACTTGGCTCTGACGAAATGGGCTGGACACTTACACTCTTATTCTATAGGTGGTCCGCACTTTTTGTATATTCAGTTCATACACAAATTCGAGGGGTGTGGGATCGTAGATGCAGTGTAGGGGCACTATGTAGGTTGGTGGTATCATTTTAACTCCCTATATACTACTTATTATGATTTTCAAAACACTATGAAAGCCCGAAATAAAATTATAGCACACCATAACCCACATCTCAAGGTCACACATTTGTCTTGCATTATCATAACTGCGAACACGAAGTTGAACAAAGATATAAGAAAATGTCTGTCCTGTGCATAGAGCAGCAGTGTATGTGAATGCGACTCGAAAATAGACTTACAGCATTTAATTGCGGCCGATCTCTGACCTGCTAGCATATTCCTGCAGCCTTCTTAAGGGCCTACATGTATATTGCTTGTTTGAAGCATAATGTAGGTGTCACAGGCATCGAGAATTTGGTAGAGATGTATAAGGTCTCAGTGCTCCAGATAAGTTTTGTATCTAAAGAGTATTTCGGTATACCACCATAATTCAAATTCAATGCGTATTTTACTTTTACAAATCTATTATTGATTTTCTTCCTTATTAATTTAAGGGAACAAATGATAAAAAATAAAACAAATTTAAAAATTCACTTATTTGAGTGCAAAAAGGTTACATCGTTTGCTTTTTTCAGCTCAACTAAGTAAATATTGTTCAACTTTATTACAGTATTTTCACTACTCAATTTGAAAATCAATGCATATTTTCACATTGCTGTGAGTATTTTGTACTCCCACTGTTGATAATCAATGCGTATTCTCCTAAAATATGGCAGCAAAATACACATCTTATCTGGAGCTCTGTATTAAGGACTGTAAGACATGTATCTCTGCTTTGCAATCATTAACATACATTATCATCAGACATAAATAAAAGGCAGTGCAAAAATTAAAATCAAACACAAATGTTCTCCCTCGAAGCTGAACAAAAAACCTACAAAACTCTTGTTACAGGGACTGATTATCGCTATTTCGTTGTCCAATCGCACAAAGGGATAGCCCACGAAATGTGTCTTTCACCACACCTGCTGACTTCTATGAAAGGCTGGAACGTCAAAAATCATAATTGAATTAGCTCAGTAGAAACTTTACAGTTTGTGTTGGTAACTGCCCGAGTATGAGACAAGGAGACAAGCCATATGATTTTCTACCTTTGAACATGTGAGATTTTTCATGAAAACTATTTACATGTACCGGTACATACTGTTACATAAGTTATGACATTTTCCGTAAATGACATCAAAAGTTGACGAAATGATCAGAGCAAATGCGGAATTCTAACTCCGAAGATTTCGGAATGTTTTTACATTATTTACATAAAACATCACAATTGCTGTGAGTGTGAATATTTTGTCTCATATAACACATGCCGCGTGTATCTGCTACAATTGTATTACATACAAAATCACATGACTTGTCTCATATAACACATGCCGCGTGTATCTGCTAACATGGTATTAGATACAAAATGACATGACTTGTCTCATATAACACATGCCGCGTGTATCTGCTAACATGGTATTAGATACAAAATGACATGACTTGTCTCATGTAACACATGCCGCGTGTATCTGCTACCATTGTATTAGATACAAGATCACATGGCTTGTCTCATATAACACATGCCGCGTGTATTAGATACAAAATAACATGGCTTGTCTCATATAACGCATGCCGCGTGTATCTGCTACCATTGTATTAGATACAAAATCACATTGCTTGTCTCATATAACACATGCGGCGTGTATCTGCTACTATTGAATTATATGCAAAATCACATGGCTTGTCTCATATAACACATGCCTCGTGTATCTGCTACCATTGTATTAGATACAAAATCACATGGCTTGTCTCATATAACACATGCCTCGTTTATCTGCTACCATTGTATTAGATACACAATCACATGGCTTGTCTCATATAACACATGCCGCGTGTATCTGCTACCATTGTATTAGATACAAAATCACATGGCTTGTCTCATATAGCGCATGCCGCGTGTATCTGCTACCATTGTATTAGATACAAAATCACATGGCTTGTCTCATATAACGCATGCCGCGTGTATCTGCTACCATTGTATTAGATACAAAATCACATGGCTTGTTCATATAACACATCCGCGTGTATCTGATACCATTGTATTAGATACAAAATCGCATTGCTTGCCTCATATAACATGCCGCGTGTATCTGCTACCATTGTTATTAGATACAAAATCACATGGCTTGTCTCATATAACACATGCCGCGTGTATCTGCTACCATTGTATTAGATACAAAATCACATGGCTTGTTCATATAACACATGCGCTGTATCTGCTACCATTGTATTAGATACAAAATCACATGGCTTGTGTCTCATATAACGCATGCCGCGTGTATCTGCTACCATTGTATTAGATACAAAATACATGGCTTGTCTCATATAACACATGCCGCGTGTATCTGCTACCATTGTATTAGATACAAAATGACTTGGCTTGTCTCATATAACACATGCCGCGGTGTATCTGCTACCATTGTAATTTTAGATACAAAATCACATGGCTTGTCTCATATAAAAACATGCCGCGTGTATCTGCTCCTTCTATTAGATACAAAATTACATGGCTTCGTCTCGTTTAACACATGCAGCGTGTATCGGCTACCTTTTTATAGATACAAAATCACATGGCCTTGTCTCATATAGCGCATGCCGCGTGTACTCGTACCATTGTATCATATACAAAATCACATGGCTTGTTCTCATATAACACATACCACGTGTATCGCTACATTTGTATTACATACAAAATCGCATGGCTTGTCTCATATAACACATGCCGCGTGTACTGCGACCATGGTATTAGATACAAAATGACATGACTTGTCTATATAACACATGCCGCGTGTATCTGCTACCATTGTATTAGATTACAATTATCACATGGATTGTCTCATACACATGCCACGTGTATTAGATATCACATGGCTTGTCTCATAAAACGCATGCCGCGTGTATATACTACCATTGTATTAGCTACAAAATCACATGGCTTTGTCTCATATATCATGCGCGTGTATCTGCTACTATTGAATTATATGCAAAATCACATGGCTTGTCTCATATAACACATGCCTCGTATCTGCTACCATTGTAATAGATACAAAATCACATGGTTTGTCTCATATAACACATGCCTCGTTTTATCAGCTTACTATTGTATTAGATACACAATCATGGCTTGTCTCATATAAAACACATCCGCGTGTATTGCTACCATTGTATTAGATAAAAAATCACATGGTTTTCTCATATAGCGCATGCCGCGTGTATTCTGCTACCATTGTATTAGATACAAAATTCACATGAACTTGTCTCATATAACACATACCGCATGTATCTGCTACCATTGTATAGATACAAAATGGACATGGCTTGGCTCGTATTACACATGCCGCGTGTATCTGCTACCATTGTATTAGATACAAAATTACATGGCTTATCTCATATAACATGCCGCGTATCTGCTACCATTGTATTAGATACACAATGACTGGCTTGGCTCGTATTACACATGCCGCGTTTATCTGCTACATTGTATTAGATACAAAATGACATGGCTTGTCTCATATAACACATGCCGCGTGTATCTGCTACCATTGTATTAGATACAAAATCACATGGCTTGTCTCTATAAAACATGCCGCGTGTATCTGCTACCATTCTATTAGATACAAAATTACATTGGCTTGTCTCATTTAACACATGCAGCGTGTATCGTCTACCTTTGTATTAGATACAAAATCACATGGCTTGTCTCATATAGCGCATGCGCGTGTATCTCGTACCATTTGTATCATATACAAAATCACATGGTCTTGTCTATATAAACACATCCACGTGTATCTGCTACAATTGTATTACTACAAAATCGCATGGCTTGTCTCATATAGCACATTGCCGCGTGTATCTGCGACCATGGTATTAGATACAAAATGACATGACTTGTCTCATATAACACATGCCGCGTGTATCTGCTACCATTGTATTAGATACAATATCACATGGCTTGTCTCATATAACATATCCGCATGTATCTGCTACCATTGTATTTAGATACAAAATGACATGGCTTGGCTCGTATTACACATGCCGCGTGTATCTGCTACCATTGTATTAGATACAAAATTACATGGCTTGTCTCATATAACACATGCCGCGTGTATCTGCTACCATTGTATTAGATACAAAATGACATGGCTTGGCTCGTATTACACATGCCGCGTTTATCTGCTACCATTGTATTAGATACAAAATGACACGGCTTGTCTCATATAACACATGCCGCGTGTATCTGCTACCATTGTATTAGATACAAAATGACATGGCTTGGCTCGTATTACACATGCCGCGTTTATCTGCTACCATTGTATTAGATACAAAATGACTTGGCTTGTCTCATATAACACATGCCGCGTGTATCTGCTACCATTGTATTAGATACAAAATCACATGGCTTGTCTCATATAAAACATGCCGCGTGTATCTGCTACCATTCTATTATATAAAATAAAATTTCATGGCTTGTCTCGTTTAACACATGCAGCGTGTATCGGCTACCTTTTTATTAGATACAAAATCACATGGCTTGTCTCATATAGCGCATGCCGCGTGTATCTCGTACCATTGTATCATATACAAAATCACATGGCTTGTCTCATATAACACTTCCACGTGTATCTGCTACATTTGTATTACATACAAAATCGCATGGCTTGTCTCATATAACACATGCCGCGTGTATCTGCGACCATGGTATTAGATACAAAATGACATGACTTGTCTCATATAACACATGCCGCGTGTATCTGCTACCATTGTATTAGATACAATATCACATGGATTGTCTCATACACATGCCACGTGTATTAGATACAAAATCACATGGCTTGTCTCATAAAACGCATGCCGCGTGTATCTACTACCATTGTATTAGCTACAAAATCACATGGCTTGTCTCATATATCACATGCCGCGTGTATCTGCTACTATTGAATTATATGCAAAATCACATGGCTTGTCTCATATAACACATGCCTCGTGTATCTGCTACCATTGTATTAGATACAAAATCACATGGTTTGTCTCATATAACACATGCCTCGTTTATCAGCTACTATTGTATTAGATACACAATCACATGGCTTGTCTCATATAACACATGCCGCGTGTATCTGCTACCATTGTATTAGATAAAAAATCACATGGCTTGTCTCATATAGCGCATGCCGCGTGTATCTGCTACCATTGTATTAGATACAGAATCACATGACTTGTCTCATATAACACATACCGCATGTATCTGCTACCATTGTATTAGATACAAAATGACATGGCTTGGCTCGTATTACACATGCCGCGTGTATCTGCTACCATTGTATTAGATACAAAATTACATGGCTTATCTCATATAACACATGCCGCGTGTATCTGCTACCATTGTATTAGATACACAATGACATGGCTTGGCTCGTATTACACATGCCGCGTTTATCTGCTACCATTGTATTAGATACAAAATGACATGGCTTGTCTCATATAACACATGCCGCGTGTATCTGCTACCATTGTATTAGATACAAAATCACATGGCTTGTCTCATATAAAACATGCCGCGTGTATCTGCTACCATTCTATTAGATACAAAATTACATGGCTTGTCTCATTTAACACATGCAGCGTGTATCGTCTACCTTTGTATTAGATACAAAATCACATGGCTTGTCTCATATAGCGCATGCCGCGTGTATCTCGTACCATTGTATCATATACAAAATCACATGGCTTGTCTCATATAACACATACCACGTGTATCTGCTACAATTGTATTACATACAAAATCGCATGGCTTGTCTCATATAGCACATGCCGCGTGTATCTGCGACCATGGTATTAGATACAAAATGACATGACTTGTCTCATATAACACATGCCGCGTGTATCTGCTACCATTGTATTAGATACAATATCACATGGCTTGTCTCATATAACACATGCCACGTGTATTAGATACAAAATCACATGGCTTGTCTCATAAAACGCATGCCGCGTGTATCTACTACCATTGTATTAGATACAAAATCACATGGCTTGTCTCATATAACACATGCCGCGTGTATCTGCTACATGTACTATTGAATTATATGCAAAATCACATGGCTTGTCTCATATAACACATGTCTCGTGTATCTGCTACCATTGTATTAGATACAAAATCACATGGTTTGTCTCATATAACACATGCCTCGTTTATCAGCTACTATTGTATTAGATACACAATCACATGGCTTGTCTCATATAACACATGCCGCGTGTATCTGCTACCATTGTATTAGATAAAAAATCACATGGCTTGTCTCATATAGCGCATGCCGCGTGTATCTGATACCATTGTATTAGATACAAAATCACATGGCTTGTCTCATATAACGCATGCCGCGTGTATCTGCTACCATTGTATTAGATACAAAATCACATGGCTTGTCTCATATAACACATGCCGCGTGTATCTGCTACCATTGTATTAGATACAAAATCACATGGCTTGTCTCAGATAACGCATGCCGCGTGTATCTGCTACCATTGTATTAGATACAAAATCACATGGCTTGTCTCATATAACACATGTCTCGTGTATCTGCTACTATTGTATTAGATACAAAATCACATGGCTTGTCTCATATAACACATGCCGCGTGTATCTGCTACCATTGTATTAGATACAAAATCACATGGCTTGTCTCATATAAAACATGCCGCGTGTATCTGCTACCATTGTATTAGATACAAAATTACATGGCTCGTCTCATATAGCACATGTCGCGTGTATCTGCTACCATTGTATTAGATACAAAATCACATGGCTTGTCTCATATAACACATGCCGCGTGTATCTGCTATCATTGTATTAGATACAAAATCACATAACTTGTCTCATATAACACATGCCGCGTGTATCTGCTACCATTGTATTAGATACAAAATTACATGGCTCGTCTCATAAAGCACAGGTCGCGTGTATCTGCTACCATTGTATTAAGATACAAAATCACATGGCTTGTCTCTATAACACATGCCGCGTGTATCTGCTACCATTGTATTAGATACAAAATCACATGGCTTGTCTCATATAACACATGCCGCATGTATCTGCTACCATTGTATTAGATACAAAATGACATGGCTTGGCTCGTATTACACATGCCGCGTGTATCTTCTACCATTGTATTAGATACAAAATTAACATGGCTTGTCTCATATAACACATGCCGCGTGTATCTGCTACCATTTGTATTAGATACAAAATGACATGGCTTGGCTCGTATTACACATGCCGCGTTTTATCTGCTACCATTGTATTAGATACAAAATGACATGGCTTGTCTCATATAACACATGCCGCGTGTATCTGCTACCATTGTATTAGATACAAAATGACATGGCTTGGCTCGTATTACACATGCCGCGTTTATCTGCTACCATTTGTATTAGATACAAAATGACATGGCTTGTCTCATATAACACATGCCGCGTGTATCTGCTACCATTGTATTAGATACAAAATCACATGGCTGGTCTCATATAAAACATGCCGCGTGTATCTGCTACCATTCTATTAGATACAAAATTACATGGCTTGTCTCATTTAACACATGCAGCGTGTATCGGCTACCATTGTATCATATACAAAATCACATGGCTTGTCTCATATAACACATACCACGTGTATCTGCTACATTTGTATTACATACAAAATCGCATGGCTTGTCTCATATAACACATGCCGCGTGTATCTGCGACCATGGTATTAGATACAAAATGACATGACTTGTCTCATATAACACATGCCGCGTGTATCTGCTACCATTGTATTAGATACAATATCACATGGCTTGTCTCATATAACACATGCCACTTGTATTAGATACAAAATGACATGGCTTGTCTCATAAAACGCATGCCGCGTGTATCTACTACAATTGTATTAGCTACAAAATCACATGGCTTGTCTCATATATCACATGCCGCGTGTATCTGCTACTATTGAATTATATGCAAAATCACATGGCTTGTCTCATATAACACATGCCTCGTGTATCTGCTACCATTGTATTAGATACAAAATCACATGGTTTGTCTCATATAACACATGCCTCGTTTATCAGCTACTATTGTATTAGATACACAATCACATGGCTTGTCTCATATAACACATGCCGCGTGTATCTGCTACCATTGTATTAGATAAAAAATCACATGGCTTGTCTCATATAGCGCATGCCGCGTGTATCTGCTACCATTGTATTAGATACAAAATCACATGACTTGTCTCATATAACACATACCGCATGTATCTGCTACTATTGTATTAGATACAAAATGACATGGCTTGGCTCGTATTACACATGCCGCGTGTATCTGCTACCATTGATTAGATACAAAATTACATGGCTTATCTCATATAAACAACATGCCGCGTGTACCTGCTACCATTGTATTAGATACACAATGACATGGCTTGGCTCGTATTACACATGCGCGTTTATCTGCTACCATTGTATTAGATACAAAATGACATGGCTTGTCTCATAACACATGCCGCGTGTATCTGCTACCATTGTATAGATACAAAATCACATGGCTTGTCTCATATAAAACATGCCGCGTGTATCTGCTACCATTCTATTAGATACAAAATTTACATGGCTTGTCTCATTTAACACATGCAGCGTGTATCGTCTACCTTTGTATTAGATACAAAATCACATGGCTTGTCTCATATAGCGCATGCCGCGTGTATCTCGTACCATTGTATCATATACAAAATCACATGGCTTGTCTCATATAACACATACCACGTGTATCTGCTACAATTGTATTACATACAAAATCGCATGGCTTGTCTCATATAGCACATGCCGCGTGTATCTGCGACCATGGTATTAGATACAAAATGACATGACTTGCGTCATATAACACATGCCGCGTGTATCTGCTACCATTGTATTAGATACAATATCACATGGCTTGTCTCATATAACATGCACGTGTATTAGATACATGCACAGGTCTTGTCTCATAAAAGCATGCCGCGTGTATCACTCCATTGGTATTAGATATCATGGCATTGTATATAACACATGCCGCGTGTATCTGTACATGTACTATTGAATTATATGCATACATGGCTTGTCATATAACATGTCGTGTCTGCACCATTGTATTAGACAAAACACAGGTTTGTCTATATAACACATGCGTGTATCAGCTACTATTGTATTAGATACACAATCATGGCTTGTCTCATATAACACTGCGCGTGTATCTGTACCATTGTATTAGATAAAAATCACATGGCTTGTCTCATATACGCATGCGTGTATCTGTACCATTGTATTAGATACACACATGGCTTGTCATATAAACGTGTCCTGCTACCATTGTATTAGATACAAAATCACATGGTTGTCTCATATAACAGCATGCCGCGTGTATCTGCTACCATTGTATTAGATACAAAATCACATGGCTTGTCTCATATAACACATGCCGCGTGTATCTGCTACCATTGTATTAGTATAAAATCACATGGCTTGTCTCATATAACGCATGCCGCGTGTATCTGCTACCATTGTATTAGATACAAAATCACTGGCTTGTCATATAACGCATGCCGCGTGTACCTGCTACCATTGTATTAGATACAAAATCACATGGCTTGTCTCATATACGCATGCCGCGTGTATCTGCTACCATTGTATTAGATACAAAAATCACAGGCTTGTCTCATAACACATGCGCGTGTATCTGCTACCATTGTATACATACAAAATCACATGGCTTGTCTCAGCAACGCATGCCGCGTGTATCTGCTACCATTGTATTAGATACAAAATCACATGGCTTGTCTCTATAACACATGTCTCGTGTATCTGCTACCATGTATTAGATACAAAATCACATGGCTTGTCTCATATAACACATGCGCGTGTATCTGCTACCATTGTATTAGATACAAAATCACATGGCTTGTCTCATATAAAACATGCGCGTGTATCTGCTACCATTGTATTAGATACAAAAATTACATGGCTCGTCTCATATAGCACATGTCGCGTGTATCTGCTACCATTGTATTAGATACAAAATCACATGGCTTGTCTCATATAACACATGCCGCGTGTATCTGCTATCATTGTATTAGATACAAACTCACATAACTTGTCTCATATAACACATGCCGCGTGTATCTGCTACCATTGTATTAGATACAAAATTACATGGCTCGTCTCATAAAGCACATGTCGCGTGTATCTGCTACCATTGTATTAGATACAAAATCACATGGCTTGTCTCATATAACACATGCCGCGTGTATCTGCTACCATTGTATTAGATACAAAATCACATGGCTTGTCTCATATAACACATGCCGCATGTATCTGCTACCATTGTATTAGATACAAAATGACATGGCTTGGCTCGTATTACACATGCCGCGTGTATCTTCTACCATTGTATTAGATACAAAATTACATGGCTTGTCTCATATAACACATGCCGCGTGTATCTGCTACCATTGTATTAGATACAAAATGACATGGCTTGGCTCGTATTACACATGCCGCGTTTATCTGCTACCATTGTATTAGATACAAAATGACATGGCTTGTCTCATATAACACATGCCGCGTGTATCTGCTACCATTGTATTAGATACAAAATCACATGGTTTGTCTCATATAACACATGCCTCGTTTATCAGCTACTATTGTATTAGATACACAATCACATGGCTTGTCTCATATAACACATGCCGCGTGTATCTGCTACCATTGTATTAGATAAAAAATCACATGGCTTGTCTCATATAGCGCATGCCGCGTGTATCTGCTACCATTGTATTAGATACAAAATCACATGACTTGTCTCATATAACACATGCCGCATGTATCTGCTACCATTGTATTAGATACAAATGACATGGCTTGGCTCGCATTACACATGCCGCGTGTATCTGCTACCATTGTATTAGATACAAAATTACATGGCTTGTCTCATATAACACATGCCGCGTGTATCTGCTACCATTGTATTAGATACAAAATGACATGGCTTGGCTCGTATTACACATGCCGCGTTTATCTGCTACCATTGTATTAGATACAAAATGACATGGCTTGTCTCATATAACACATGCCGCGTGTATCTGCTACCATTGTATTAGATACAAAATCACATGGCTTGTCTCATATAAAACATGCCGCGTGTATCTGCTACCATTCTATTAGATACAAAATTACATGGCTTGTCTCATTTAACACATGCAGCGTGTATGGTCTACCTTTGTATTAGATACAAAATCACATGGCTTGTCTCATATAGCGCATGCCGCGTGTATCTCGTACCATTGTATCATATACAAAATCACATGGCTTGTCTCATATAACACATACCACGTGTATCTGCTACAATTGTATTACATACAAACTCGCATGACTTGTCTCATATAACACATGCCGCGTGTATCTGCGACCATGGTATTAGATACAAAATGACATGACTTGTCTCATATAACACATGCCGCGTGTATCTGCTACCATTGTATTAGATACAATATCACATGGCTTGTCTCATATAACACATGCCACGTGTATTAGATACAAAATCACATGGCTTGTCTCATAAAACGCATGCCGCGTGTATCTACTACCATTGTATTAGATACAAAATCACATGGCTTGTCTCATATAACACATGCCGCGTGTATCTGCTACTATTGAATTATATGCAAAATCACATGGCTTGTCTCATATAACACATGCCTCGTGTATCTGCTACCATTGTATTAGATACAAAATCACATGGTTTGTCTCATATAACACATGCCTCGTTTATCAGCTACTATTATATTAGATACACAATCACATGGCTTGTCTCATATAACACATGCCGCGTGTATCTGCTACCATTGTATTAGATAAAAAATCACATGGCTTGTCTCATATAGCGCATGCCGCGTGTATCTGATACCATTGTATTAGATACAAAATCACATGGCTTGTCTCATATAACGCATGCCGCGTGTATCTGCTACCATTGTATTAGATACAAAATCACACGGCTTGTCTCATATAACACATGTCGCGTGTATCTGCTACCATTGTATTAGATACAAAATCACATGGCTTGTCTCATATAACACATACCGCGTGTATCTGCTACCATTGTATTAGATACAAAATCACATGGCTTGTCTCATATAACACATGTCGCGTGTATCGGCTACCATTGTATTACATACAAAATCACATGGCTTGTCTCATATAACGCATGCCGCGTGTATCTGCTACCATTGTATTAGATAAAAAATCACATGGCTTGTCTCATATAACACATGTCGCGTGTATCTGCTACCATTGTATTAGATACAAAATCACATGGCTTGTCTCATATAACACATACCGCGTGTATCTGCTACCATTGTATTCGATACAAAATCACATGGCTTATCTCATATAACACATGTCGCGTGTATCGGCTACCATTGTATTAGATAAAAAATCACATGGCTTGTCTCATATAACGCATGCCGCGTGTATCTGCTACCATTGTATTAGATACAAAATCACATGGCTCGTCGCATATAACACATGCCACGTGTATCTGCTACCATTGTATTAGATACAAAATCACATGGCTTGTCGCATATAACGCTTTCCGCCTGTATCTGCTACCATTGTATTAGATACAAAATCACATTGGCTTGTCTCATATAACACATGCCGCGTGTATCTGCCACCATTGTATTATACACAAAATCACATGGCTTGTCTCATATAACACTTGTCGCGTGTATCTGCTACCATTGTATTAGATACAAAATGACATGGCATGGCTCGTATTACACATGCCGCGTTTATCTGCTACCATTGTATTAGATACAAAATGACATGGCTTGTCTCATATAACACATGCCGCGTGTATCTGCTACCATTGTATTAGATACAAAATGACATGGCTTGGCTCGTATTACACATGCCGCGTTTATCTGCTACCATTGTATTAGATACAAAATCACATGGCTTGTCTCATATAACGCATGCCGCGTGTATCTGCTAACATTGTATTAGATACAAAATCACATAGCTTGTCTCATATAACGTATGCCGCCTGTATCTGCTACCATTGTATTAGATACAAAATAACATGGCTTATCTCATATAACACATGCCGCGTGTATCTGCCACTATTGTATTAGATACAAAATCACATGGCTTGTCTCATATAACACTTGTCGCGTGTATCTGCTACCATTGTATTAGATACAAAATCACATCCCTTGTCTCATATAACACTTGTCGCGTGTATCTGCTACCATTATATTATATACAAAATCACATGGCTTGTCTCATATAAAACATGCCGCCTGTATCTGCTACTATTCTATTAGATACAAAATTACATGGCTTGTCTCATATAACACATGCCGCGTGTATCTGCCACCATTGTATTATATACAAAATCACATGGCTTGTCTCATATAACACATGCAGCGTGTATCTGCTACCATTGTATTAGATACAAAATCACATGGATTGTCTCATATAACACTTGTCGCGTGTATCTGCTACTATTGTATTATATACAAAAAGCACATGGCTTGTCTCATATAAGACATGCCGCGTGTATCTGCTACCATTGTATTAGATACAAAATCACATGGCTTGTCTCATATAAAACATGCCGCCTGTATCTGCTACCATTCTATTAGATACAAAATTACATGGCTTGTCTCATATAACACATGCAGCGTGTATCGTCTACCATTGTATTAGATACAAAATCACATCCCTTGTATCGTATAACACATGCCGCGTGTATCTGCTACCATTGTATTATATACAAAATCACATGGCTTGTCTCATATAACACATGCCGCGTGTATCTGCTACCTTTGTATTAGATACAAAATCACATGGCTTGTCTCATATAACACATACCACGTGTGTAGAGCCGGTTTTTGTAAACCCCCGGTTTTTGTAAACCCCGTTAACAAAAACCGGGGTAACAAAAACCGTTAACGTACGCGCCGGTTTTTGTAAACCCCCCGTTTTTGTAACCCCAAATATTAATATTGCGATACATGAAATAAGATTGCTTCAAACTTTAAATAAGGTATGTTTGGGCCCGGTCCGAAGTTCCGAGTTCGATACTCAAGCCGTTGGGCGGTGGCAGAGTGCAAATTTAACTCTGTCGTTTTTTCCAATTGTTTATACATTATTGCCGAGTGACAGAAAATGTAATAGACTTTTCACAGCATAGGGTTAACAAAAACCGGGGGTAACAAAAACCGTTGACGTACGCGCCGGTTTTTGTAAACCCCCGGTTTTTGTAACCAAAAATTAATTAATATTGCGATACATGAAATATGATTGCTTCAAATCCTTAAATAAAGTATGTTTGTGTCTGACTCGACGTTCCGAGTTCGATACTCAAGCCGTTGGGCGGTGGCCGAGCACAAATTTAACTCAGTCGTTTTTTCAACCTTTTCTACACTATAGCCGAGTGACAGAAAATGTAATAGACTTTTCACGGCATAGGGTTAACAAAAACCTGGGGTAACAAAAACCGTTGACGTACGCGCCGGTTTTTGTAAACCCCCGGTTTTTGTAACCCCAAATATTAATATTGCGATATATGAAACATGATTGCTTCAAACCTTAAATAAAGTATGTTTGTGCCTGACTCGACGTTCCGAGTTCGATACTCAAGCCGTTGGGCGGTGGCCGAGCGCAAATTTAACTCAGTCGTTTGTTCAACCTTTTCTACACTATGGCCGAGTGATAGAAAATGTAATAGACGTTTCACGGCATAGGGTTAACAAAAACCGGGGGTTACAAAAACCGTTGACGTACGCGCCGGTTTTTGTAAACCCCCGGTTTTTGTAACCCCAAATATTAATATTGCGATACATGAACTATGATTGCTTGAAAAAACGTTAAATAAAGTATGTTTGTGCCTGACTCGACGTTCCGAGTTCGATACTCAAGTCTTTGGGCGGTGGCCGAGCGCAAATTTAACTTGTTTTTACCAAAAATGTCTACACTATAGCCGCGTGACTGAAAATGTAAATAGACTTTCAAGTGTTGAACTCAAGCTTTCCACCTCCGAGTAAGATAACATATGATGTTAATATTGCGATACACGAGATATGCTTGGTAACTGTATACCTGAAAATAAGGTATGTATAGGCTGATCCTACCTTCTAAGTTCGAGACTCAAGCTTATCTCAAGGAAAATTTAACTCAGTATGTTTTCAACTTTTCCTACACTATATTGCTCGACTGGCAGACTCGAATGTCATTTTTTTAATTGTTATGTATCGTAGCAGAGTGACAGAAAACGTAAGATATTTCTCATGGCATATGGATGATAAAAACCAGGTGTTACAAACACCCTGAACGTACGCGACGGTTGTGCTAAAAACCCGTTTGTGTAGCCCCAAATAGCATTATTACGATATAGCAAAGCATCGTTCGTGCGGGTGGCTGTATACTTAAACCTTAATGTTTCGAGCTCGATACTTAAGGTTTTTGGCCGTTGCCAAGTGACAGGTTTACTGCATTCATTTTGTTTTCAAATTCTTTCTATTCTACAGCAGAATGACAGAAAATGTAAATGAATTGGTTCGTTATTTCTTTCTTATTCTGTACTTTAACTATTTTATTTCTACAGAGTGTATGTTCATTTGTAAACCTTCAACCGTATGGTGTGTGCGGGTATTATGCACAGCAAACTGACGACTACTGTGGAGATGTCACTTCGTCTACTGACATCCGAAACGTTTTGGTTTTACGCTTTTTTCATCGACAAATCTTCATATATCAGCTCGTGAGTTAAACGCTTAAACGGCATATATCGTGGGAACGAATTGTTAATTCGAGGGAATGGATTGTTATATCGTGAGTACGAATTGTTATAGCGTGAGAACGATTGCTAAATTGAGGGAACGAATTGTTATTTCGTGAGAACGATTTGCTATTTCTTGGGAACGAATTAATAAAAAATAATTATACGTCCAATGCTGGGCTCCGTAGGTATGAAACCGATCTCGATTGTCAAAAATACTCGCTCTCTGATTGTAAGCAGGGGTACATAGTATAGGCTAGAGCCTGTACCAGTTCTGGCGCACGGTCTACAAAACAGTAATTGGGGGAAACATGTAACTTTATTGTAAATCACAATATCACTGACCATTCAGTCCATAAAATTCAAACGTTCGTTGTGCTGCACGTATGCTATCAACATGTAGGCCTGCTAATATATTATGGGATAGTCAACAGCAAATAACTGGCATTTACACGTCTATAAAAGTTTGTTACATTACATGAGAACACAATAAAAAAATCTGTAATATGTGACCTGACTTCGCTATAGTTAAAGGAACTATATCACCTTTTGAGAAAAAGAAAAACAATCTTTTCACATTGAAACAATATATCAATCTGTAAAATATATATTTCGATGGATTTCATCATTAGTTAATGCACGTTTTGGGGAAAATTTTAGTATTAAGCCATTTTTTATCAATTTACATAGAGTCAACATAGCATATGTTTTGGAAATAAAGAAATCCCCATTATGTTTAAAAAACATTTGCCAAAAGAAAAACAGTGTCAGATACATCATTGACTATTGTATGGACAGACGCGTAACTTGGTCATAAACAGACGTTTGTCGGATACTTATCACAATTGCATCTCTGGTTTGGATGTCGTAAACAGCAAATCGAGGAAATAGTATGCTAAATTTAGCTTATCTGTATCTGGAGAACAAAAGCACTAGTAGAGACGTAATTCCTTTTACCGATTCAGTTACCACTGACTATCGTTTTTCTGTAGATCAGACACAAATACATACCAGATTGAAACTCTACAACACCTTTATTGCAAAACAGTATCAGCATTGCACACGTCTATATAACAGACCTCGATAACTTACTGATGCGAATAATTTGCACGGGATTCATGGTTTGTACATTGACTATATATGAGTCAGTAGGCATGTGCTTGTCAAATTTTGATCAGTCATATCTGAGGTATTGAATGTCAAACATGGCAAGTGGGGACTGTAGAAGTTTCAAGTCGAATTAAGTACAGAGCTGTGATTAGATACATGTATTTGTATCTGAAAGAAAGGGAAAACGGGCATGGAGATTCATGTACGGCTTGTTAGTGTATATGGAGATTCTCATCCTTCGTTACACACCGGTCAAATGTTGGGTTACCGAATTTAAACGGGGTCGAACGGACCTAGAAGATGAGTCACGGCCTGGTAGGCCAAAGAACACAATCACTAGTAAAAACTAGGCAAATATCAGATAGATCGTTACGTCAGACAGACGAATGGATATTGATGAGATTGCTATGGAAGCAGGGCTTTCACATGGTACTGTTTTTTTCAATTGTGCATGAACATTTGGAAATGAGACCGATGGGTGCCGCGCTCGTTGGATGCCGACCAAATGGCAGCTAGGGTTGCCTCAAGTAGGGCTCTGTTGCATCAATATAGCTCCCGCACAGGACATTTTTTAGAGCGATTAGTGACAGCAGATGAGACATGGGTTCACTGGTATGATCCAGAGACGAAAGAGCAAAGTCGTCAGTGGGTGGGGAAGGGGTCTTCGAGACCCAAGACATACAAGACCCAGTCATGAGTAGGTAAGATCAGGACGACCATTTTTTGTTTTTCAGGCATTGAATTTGTACACCCACCATACTGGCACCCACCATACTCACCAGACCTGGCCCCCACGCGACTATTTCCTATTCCCAAACTTGAAATAAAGTATCCATGGACGTCACTTCCGGTCCGATGAATCCCTGCAGGCAGCAGTTAGACAGTGGGTCGAGGAAAAACAGTCCAGTTGTTTCTTGCAAGGAATTACAGCGCTGAACTCTCGCTGCAGAAATGTATTGAATTGTCGGGAAATTATATCGAGAAAGAGGAAGTCAGTCGTGACTAGAAAGTATCTAGGCCGGATACTTATTGACATACCCTCGTATATATAATGGTTTTAATTACTGTGAACAACGACCGGATTGACAATATTGTAGAAAAACATAATACTTTGGCGGCCATTTTGAAAATATAAAAATATGTTCAAGCTTAGTATAGTTTATACTAAACAAATAATGTATCTGATATTACATGTTGTTTAAACACAACTTCGACGGATCTACTGTAGAAAATGTGTATATATATATCATGGAAAACGATCTCAATGAAAGCAAAACAATAGTGTTTGGCAGCCATTAAACATTGCCGCCAGATTCAACCAGCTGCCGTTTAAGCGTTTAATAGACAATATGCTAATGTTTCGCAGAATTGTACTCACCAAAAGTTCCACATGGTGGGGTAGCCTGGTTCTTGTTGGCACAAGGTATAATACATGTATACATACATTCTGTCTGTAGTACTGCTCTTGAACCATCATCTTGATACTTGAGGCAGGAACTCACGAGCTGATATATGAAGATTTGTCGATGAAAAAAGCGTAAAACCAAAACGTTTCGGATGTCAGTAGACGAAGTGACATCTCCACAGTAGTCGTCAGTTTGCTGTGCATAATACCCACACACACCATACGGTTGAAGGTGTACAAATGAACATACACTCTGTAGAAATAAAATAGTTAAAGTACAGAATAAGAAATAAATAACGAACCAATTCATTTACATTTTCTGTCATTCTGCTGTAGCATAGAAAGAATTTGAAAACAAAATGAATGCAGTAAACCTGTCACTTAGCAACGACCAAAAACCTTAAGTATCGAGCTCGAAACATTAAGGTTTAAGCATACAGCCACCCGCACGAACGATACTTTGCTATATCGTAATAATGCTATTTGGGGCTACACAAACGGGTTTTTAGCACAACCGTCGCGTACGTTCAGGTGTTTGTAACACCTGGTTTTTATCATCCATATGCCATGAGAAATATCTTACGTTTTCTGTCACTCTGCTACGATATAGAACAATTAAAAAAATGACATTCGAGTCTGCCAGTCGAGCAATATGGTGTAGGAAAAGTTGAAAACATACTGAGTTAAATTTTCCTTGAGATAAGCTTGAGTCTCGAACTTAGAAGGTAGGATCAGCCTATACATACTTTATTTTCAGGTATGCAGTTACCAAGCATATCTCGTGTATCGCAATATTAACATCATATGTTATCTTACTCGGAGATGGAAAAGCTTGAGTTCAACACTTGAAAGTCTATTACATTTTCAGTCACGCGGCTATAGTGTAGACATTTTTGGTAAAAACAAGTTAAATTTGCGCTCGGCCACCGCACAAAGGCTTCAGTATCGAACTCGGAACGTCGAGTCAGGCACAAACATACTTTATTTAACGTTTCAAGCAATCATAGTTCATGTATCGCAATATTAATATTTGGGGTTACAAAAACCGGGGGTGTACAAAAACCGGCGCGTACGTCAACGGTTTTTGTAACCCCCGGTTTTTGTTAACCCTATGCCGTGAAAAGTCTATTACATTTTCTATCACTCGGCCATAGTGTAGAAAAGGTTGAAAAAACGACTGAGTTAAATTTGCGCTCGGCCACCGCCCAACGGCTTGAGTATCGAACTCGGAACGTCGAGTCAGGCACAAACATACTTTATTTAAGGTTTGAAGCAGTCATGTTTCATGTATCGCAATATTAATATTTGGGGTTACAAAAACCGGGGGTTTACAAAAACCGGCGCGTACGTCAATGGTATTTGTTACCCCCGGTTTTTGTTAACCCTATGCTGTGAATTTTTTTTACATTTTCTGTCACTCGGCAATAATGTATAAACAATTGGAAAAAACAACAGAGTTAAATTTGCACTCTGCCACCGCCCAACGGCTTGAGTATCGAACTCGGAACTTCGGACCGGGCCCAAACATACCTTATTTAAAGTTTGAAGCAATCTTATTTCATGTATCGCAATATTAATATTTAGGGTTACAAAAACCGGGGGTTTACAAAAACCGGCGCGTACGTCAACGGTTTTTGTTACCCCGGTTTTTGTTAACGGGGTTTACAAAAACCGGGGGTTTACAAAAACCGGCTCTACACACGTGTATCTGCTACCTTTGTATTAGATACAAAATCACACGGCTTGTCTCATATAACGCATGCAGCGTGTATCTCGTACCATTGTACATGTATTAGATACAAAATCACATGGCTTGTCTCAAATAACGCATGCCGCGTGTATCTCGTACCATTGTATTATATACAAAATCATATGGCTTGTCTCATAATACACATGCCGCGTGTATTAGATACAAAATCACATGGCTTGTTTCATATAACACATGCCGCGTGTATCTGCTACCATTGTATTAGATACAAAATCACATGGCTTGTCTCATATAACACATACTGCGTGTATCTGCTACCATTGTATTAGATACAAAATCACATGGCTTGTCTCGTATAACACATG
Source organism: Conchocele bisecta (assembly GCA_029237695.1). Lineage (NCBI taxonomy): Eukaryota > Metazoa > Mollusca > Bivalvia > Lucinida > Thyasiridae > Conchocele > Conchocele bisecta. The sequence goes on along the minus strand of CM055270.1, from coordinate 18,489,883 downwards.
CTGCGTGTATCTGCTACCATTGTATTATATACAAAATCACATGGTTTGTCTCATATAACACATGCCGCGTGTATCTGCTACCATTGTATTAGATACAAAATCACATGGCTTATCTCGTATAACACATGTTGCGTGTATCTGCTACCATTGTATTATATACAAAATCACATGGTTTGTCTCATATAACACATGCCGCGTGTATCTGCTACCATTGTATTAGATACAAAATCACATGGCTTGTCTCGTATAACACATGCTGCGTGTATCTGCTACCATTGTATTATATACAAAATCACATGTTTGTCTCATATAACACATGCCGCGTGTATCTGCTACCATTGTATTAGATACAAAATCACATGGCTTGTCTCATATAACACATAATGCGTGTATCGGCTACCATTGTATTAGATACAAAATCACATGGCTTGTCTCGTATAACACATGCTGCGTGTATCTGCTACCATTGTATTATATACAAAATCACATGGTTTGTCTCATATAACACATGCCGCGTGTATCTGCTACCATTGTATTAGATACAAAATCACATGGCTTGTCTCATATAACACATGCCGCGTGAATCTGCTACCATTGTATTAGATACAAAATCACATGACTCGTCTCATATAACACATGCCGCGTGTATCTGCTACCATTGTATTAGATACAAAATCACATGGCTTGTCTCATATAACACATGCCGCGTGTATCTGCTACCATTGTTATAATTTAGGCCCGCTTGACATTCATTTTCCAAATTTAGTTATATACATATTTAATGGTGTTTAACCTTTTCAATGCTGAATTAATTTGTGTCGTTTGCTGAATATTTTTTATTTTCCATTTTTCTCATCAAAAACTTGGCTTAGCAGCACATTATAATCATTTTCAATGGAAATGATTCTAAAATGCTGCCAAATCATGTTTTTATTGAGAGAAAAGATAAAATATGAATTAACAGCAGACGACTATTTTCGGTTCCCGCATTCTAAGGGTTTAGGCCGGGTCAACAGGGTCAATATATATCCTGATCTGGTGCTACAGTAGGTGCCCAGATGATTTGACCACATCAGCTACATGTATTAATTTCTCACTAATTGTGCTGGTATTCCAACATTTAACCCTTTCACCCCTAAGTAACTACTGTAACAATGGATTTTGATATGTTAATTTTACAACCAATCCAATCGTCACAAAATGATTTTCAGACTAGTCCATTTATGAAAAGGGGGAGTTGTTCTCAAAAATATGAAAATTACTTGCAAAAAGTGCAGATCCTGATGAGATGGCACGTCACGAGCTGGCTCATCTGGATCTACAGTTTTCCAATAACACTATACAGGCCTGTGGTGTCGAAGGGGTTAATCTCTGTGAAATCACAACCGGTTATACATGATTATTCCATTCATATTTATTAAAACACCTTCAGAAGATTTTATGCAAACATTGAGCTTATATGTATATGTATATGAACATTTGTTTGAAATTAATATATCAAACAGAAATTGCTCCTGATATAATCTGTTTATACAGCAATTAAACATAAAGTGCAACACATAAGCTTGACCCACAATTTTATAAATGTAAAATCATTGCAATTAAAGGAAAGCCCCCCTCCTCCTACTCCCCCTCAGTTTAAGCCATTAAATAATTACATGTATTGCATACAATTTGCTTTCAACTTGTAATACATGTAATAATACGGTGTACCAGTCTGTGTTAAAGGTACATGCCCACTCAGCATGCTCAGTAGGCACAGCATGTTCTTTATAGGAATTAAATAAGTGTATAATTGTGTCACTATTCCACCAGTTCTAAAAACTGCGGGTGCCCGCTGTACAGATAATCATTTAGTCATATTTATTTTACTGATAGTGACTCGCGGTTGTATCAGGCTATTTTCATATGCAAATGAGGCATGAGCTTTTTTAATTATTGATACTAATTAAATGAGACACCTGAAAAAATAATATTTTCGCCAGTATGATCATTGCACATCAAAAAATAAATACAGAAAATAAATAGTAATGTCTGTTAACATTTTAAGGAAACACGGTTGTCGCCCCTGATATAAGTGTGGAAATTTATACCTGATATTAAATGTACAATAATGCCAATCAATATGTGGGGTAATGGTGAATGCATGCTTAATTTGCCAGAACATGTCTCAGATGATGTCTCTGATATAAAGAACAGTTTGTGCCTGCTGAGTGGGCGTGTACATTTAAACATCCAAATACATGTACACTAGTGTAATAAATAAAGACCACTAAAGAAAGCCCATTAGGGCTAGCTCCAGATAAGGCTGGGCCAACAGGTTCGATCCCGTCTTTAACCTGCTGCATTGGGGGGAAATGCTAAAATCAGCAGAACGGAATATTTATGAAAAGAATATATATTCTGCCCTGAAATTAGAATAACCCGACCTGGTACCAGGTCCATACCACACCAAGTTATTTGCATTGGCCACTTCCCCCAAAAGTAATAGGACTAGGAATAATCATATTACTCATATAAGGGGTATAACCCGATTCAACCCTCACATACGAGAATGTCAAAGACGTACCCGAGAGCCAAACCAGGTCTCCAGTTGGAATTCCTGTAAGGATGACTCCCAATCGCTAAATTAATTAATTACCCATCGCATGCTCCCAACCAACCACCCAATTGATGTTTGCGAACAGGATATAATTGAAGTCAAAAGTTGTTGTCTTTATTCCCTTCTGAACATGATGAAATCATGTTATGGATGTCAATATTTAATATTTTGACATTTAACCCTTACAATTGATCATCAAAAACATGCTTTGACAGCATTAGAAATGGCAATTATCATGTCTGTCCACTCATAACCAAGATAACGATGATGAAATATAAACACTTAACCCTTACAGTGCTGAATTAAAATTTGTGTCTGCTGTTTATTTTTTATTTTCCATTTTTCTTATCAAAACATGCTAAAAAACTGCCAAAGCATGTTTTTATTTACAGAAAATACAAAGCACGAAACAACAGCAGATGACAGATCACGGTTCCCGCCTTTTAAGGGTTAACAGTGATTACAAAAACACCCTCTTTTCATAAACGGAATAGTCTGAAAATCATTCAGTGACGATTGGATTGGTCAGAAAATTAACATATAAAGATCCATTACAGTTACTTAGGGATGAAAGGGATAAGACAATCTTGAAATGTTGTCCTTCCGTACATCATTAAGAGAAGTATTCATATGAAAAATTGCTGGCATGTAATGGGTTAAATTGATTAGAAATGGCAGTTATCATGTCTATCCACTCATAATCATGATAACGATGAAGAACAGATGAAATCTAAACACGTAACAGCGATTACATAGATGATACGGTATTCATGTTTTTGTATACAGTGAAACCTCTCCAAACTGGACACCCTGGAAGGTCACACGGTGTCCGGCTTAGAGAGGTTTCACTGTAAATCAGGCATTTGATCATTCCGAACCATAGGTGTGTGCTATGCGATAACGAACAGACAGTATCACCCGAGATATATGACCAAGAAACTCATCAAAAATAAGAGCACAGATGTTGTCTTGGTGTTCGGTTGAGAGAGGTTCCACTGTATGTTCATTGAATGTACGATAGAATATCCTATTTATTACATTTCTGAACAACATTTTTGAACAAAAATGCATTTTATAATGTTTCGGGGGCGTTTGCATATGCGTATACATTTTTGTGGGCGGTGCTTATTTTATAACGACTGCGGGAGAGTACATGCGGGAGACTACGGGTGTTCTCTTCACGGTGTATTATTGACAATTACAGGTTTTCTCTCAGAGATAAATCCATGCATATAAAAACTTGAAATGTAATAAATGTCTATATTTCACGAGTGCCTTTAGATCATTATTGCGCACATGCTCAGACGTACATGTCAAGATGGTTCAAAAGAGTGATCACAACATATCCATTCATTGAGAAATAACAAAATAAATTATTTAAACACGAAAATGTGGCCTGAATTAGAACTAGATTGGACAGTAAGCGAGGCTTACAGAATACCCCCCGCGTGGGCCCAGGTACCCCAAAATATGTGTGGGCTTGTGACCTTGACTCCGGGCTTAGAGGGGGCGACACGAACATGACTTTGTCACAGGGTGGTAGAGGTCCATTGGAGCAATGCGTGCGTTAAATGTGAAGCAGATCCGAGCAAGGAAATAGAAGTTATAACCGATTTATCTGGTGTTACGTTTTGAAAAGACACTAAGTACATTGTATGTGACCTTGACCTCGAGATCAGCGGGGATTTGTCACAGCATGATAGTAGAGCCTTAGAGGAATGCATGCATGCAATATTAAGAATGTTCGATGAAAGAAATAGAAGTTATAACATATTTCTCTGATGTTAAGTTTGGTAAGGAGACCAAGTGTGTGACCTTGACCTTGGGATCAGCTGGGGCTGGACGGTCGTGGATTTGTCACAGCATGATAGTGCAACCTTAGAGGAATGCACGAGTGAAATGTTAAGCATTTTCAATGAAGGAAATATAAGTTTTAACTTATTTCTCTGATGTTAAGTTTTGTAAAGAGACCAAGTATTTGACCTTGACCTTGGAATCAGCGGGGGATGGATGGTCGTGGATTTGGCGCACCATGGTAGTAGAGCCTTACAGGAATGCATGTGTGAAATATTAAGCATTTTAGATGAACGAAATACATGTAGAAGTTATAACATATTTCTCTGATGTTAAGTTTAGTGACGGATGGACGCACCGATGCACGGACGCACGGACGGACAGACAACCTGACTCCAGTATACCCCCCCCCCCCACAACTCATTGCGGGGGTATTTATACAGTTTATTTTCTGCATATATCTGAATGAACTTTGGCATACCGCTATATTGACACTCCGTCAATGACGTCGCGTTATATTACGTCACTACGTTTTATGACGTCAACGTCATGTGACGTCATCATCACATACGTAAAGTGGTCATGGACGCTGATGAACGACCAGAAAAATATTTTGGTAAAAACATGGCGTTTTCAGTGAGAATGCCTGTATAGAAATGCATAATACATTGGTAATACGTTGCGTCACTTATTGTCGTATGTTTCATATGGTATATATTATTCTAAGTAGGTAGACGATATATATGTAATCAGATACCTAAGAGTATTGGCATTATTGGCATTACATGCACACTCAGTAGGCACAAACTGTTCTTTATATCAGAGACATCATATGAGACCTTTTCTGGCAAAATAAACATTAATTCACCATTACCCCACGTATTGATTGGCATTATTATGCATTTTATATCAGACCTAAATTCCCACACTGATATCAGTGGCGATAACCGTGTTTCCTTAAAATGTTAACGGACATTACTATTTATTCTCTGTATTTATTTTTGATGTGCAATATCATACTTTATAATATGTCGAAAATATAAAAAAAAAATCAGGTGACTCATTTAATTGATTAATTAGTATAAATAATTAAAAAATGTCATGCCTCATTTGCATATGAAAATAGCCCAATACCACCGCGAGTCACTATCAGTAAAATAAATATTACTAAATGATTATATCTGTATAGCAGGTACTCGTAATTTTTAGAACTGGTGGAATAATGACACAATTATACACTTACATAATTCCTAAAAGAACATTTTGTGCCTACTGAGTGGGCATGTACCTTTAAAGGAGGGAATTCAAATATGTCGCCTGCTGTTATCTATATTATAAATATCTTCCTTCTCTGTAAAACATGATTTGACACAGTTTTAAAATCATTTCCAACAGAAATGATTCTAAAGTACTGTCAAACCATGTTTTTAAGAGACAAATGGCATATAAAAAGCAGACAACAAGCTTTAGTTAATACAAGCATTAAGCTCTTGTACAAACAATTATTATATCTATCAAAGACATACTGCATGTTTACATAAATGATAATGGGGCATTATGTTTCACCTGGGTCGGCCAAACATGTAGATAATGAAATACATGTACTATACAGCTAATCCAGAACGGTATTTCACCATTTGTAATTTCAGTGATCCAATGGCACAGGGTTTGGACACCTCTCCCAGGACAAATAAGAGATTCTTATTTTATTTGACATCAGGGGCCCGTTTCACTAAACTTTGTACGACTAAAATGTTTGTAAGTGCAAATTTAGGATTGTCTGGAAATTTCAATTGATGGAATTACATTTATTTTAGCATAGGTTGCAAATGAAGCCTATGCTAAATAAATGTAAATCCAATAATTGTATACGAGAAAACTATCATAACTTTGCACTTTGAACATTTTAGTCGTACGACGTTTAGTGAAACGACCCCCACCATTCTAAGGGTTGAAATAACATCCCATGGCTCTAGAAAAAGCACTGAATTTATCTGGTATTCAACCCAGTATCCACTGTCTGGTGTGTAAAAATCATGGATTGGCAAGCTGCTTTCATATTTCTCTTCAAACCAGAGCTGTCAGAAGACACGACAGGATAGAGACAGGATCTCGGTTTCAAGTCTCATCCAAAAGACAAGGGGGCCGTTTCACTAAACTTCATACGACTAAAGTGTTTATAAATGCAAAATTATGATTGTAAATTGCACATTAACAATGGTAAACAAGTATTGGATTCACATTTATTGAGCATTTGTTTGTTTGTTTATTGGTGTTTAACGGCCTATCAACAGCTAAGGTCATGTAAGGCCGGGCAAACGGGTTCGATCCCATTTTAACCTGCTGCATTGGGGGGGGGGATCCCAATATAAGAACAGAATATTTACATCGAGAAACAATATATTCAGCCCTGAAATTAGAATAACCTGACCTGGTGCCAGGTCCATACCACACCAAAGTCACTTGGCCCCTTCCCCTAAAGTATAATTACGATTAATCCAGGCCGTCAAGTGAGGGTTGGGTCCAAAAAAATAGGAAAATAGGAATTCAGACGGTGAAAAAATAGGAATAAAATAGAAATAAAATAGGAAAATATAGTTTAAAATAGGAATAAAATGATATTTTATGGCCAGTTATTAATTGCTTCAAGATCCAAGAACAAGATTTTAACACGCTACTTGTGCTATATTAATTAAAGTAATGTACATATATGTTGGCCGCCATACCTTCAGCCAACACAATCCACCCTTGTCTTTGTTATGTTTTGAAAATATATACATATATATTATATTAATGAGAATGCTGGATGTGGTGTTGTATTAATGCAGAAACAATAAGCAATTTTAATATTTATTGTTTGCCTTAGTTTCTCGACCAATGAAAGAATAGTATTATGTTTCAATTAATCACATGCGACTCTTTCTCCAATATCCACTAAATTTATTCATTAAATTGTCCAATATGTAGACAGTTATATTTAGATCCAGACGTCACGGCTTGTTGTCAGATATGCACATAGCATGCATCCTGTTGTAACGTATACATGTGTTCTGCGGTGTCAAACGGCCAATAACGTAGTAGTATCCCAAGTTGAAAGCGCGAATGGTTGAGACTTGCATTGAAGCAAACATGCATGTGTAGACGAAGACGGCGGGGCAATCAATAAGTAAGTTATAATTGTTAATAAACTAATTATTCAATACATGAACCATAACCATCATAGGCTGCGGAACGGGAAAATTATTGGGGGGGGGGGGGGGGAATGGGTGGGGGGGGGGGGGGGGGTTGGGATAATCATGAGGGCCCAACCCCCCAATTTTTTGCCAGGTGTGTCCGGGGCCATGCTCCCCCGGACATTTTTGAAATCTAAGGGGCGTAAAACGCCATTTCCTGCATTCTCACGTCCCATTCTTGATGACCCAAAGGGCCTGGATGTTGCTAGGGGGTTCCGGGGACATGCTCCACGGTAATTTTCTTTTGAAATTTAAGAGGAGTGAAACGCCATATCCTGCATCCTCAGGGCCCAGTCTTGAGGGCCCAAATGACCCGATGTTGCTAGGGGGTCCTGGGGCATGCTCCACGGTAAATTTTGAAAATGTAAGTGGCGTGAAACGCCATTTCCTGCATTCTCAGGTCCCAGTCTTGAGGAATTTTTGGAAATCGAAGAGGAGTGAAACGCCATTTCCTGCATTCTCAGCAAGTTTGAGGATGATAATATGTGCTTTATTACATAATTATTGGGGGGGGGGGGGGAATAACAAAATGATGCCCCCCCACTTCCCCCCCACTCCGCCGCCCCTGACCATTACATACAGCAACATTAAGCAATTATAACCACATATTGAAGGTTGTGTTGGCTATCACACAAGCTGGCAAAGCATTAAGTTGGTTAGCTAACAAGGCCACAATGGACAAGGAATATTTGCATATAGCCAGATAAAATGGACCACATATCATAATATTGACTATTTATTGGTGTTTCAGGCTCAGAAAGTTGCAACTTAAGTGCATAGAGCCGGGAATACACATGTATTTGCCAATTCAGCACTGAACTTATGTATTGATTTGATTTCAAGTGCCCTTACGACACCAAAATCATTTTCTAGGTCTGTTATTTTTAGTCACCACTTACAATATTAAACTACATGTAGGACATAATAATTCCTACAGCAATTCGTTTCTAGGAATCAGAGACAGCAGTGACCCATCTCCACATACATGTATATTGTAGGGCTTAGACTATATAGAAGGCTAGTGTTTTCAAACACAGAATGGCAAAAGGGTAGTATTAAAGCAGCGTACAACAAGGTAGACATTAGCAGCAATCACATTATAATCATCATTGATGAATTGGTTGAACATTTATTTATATTACTAACTAGAAAATGTGTTCATAGAACATGGATGCCCCCACCTGTAGCCTTGATAGTAAAACGGCACCGTTATTACAAAGCTCAGGCTAATCCCAAGACAGACATTGTGAGTAAATATTGTTGAAATTGGTGAACGAGTTAAGGAGTTATGAGAAAACATTAAACACTTAAGCACATTTGCCTTACAAACAAGGTGAACATAAGTCCCCAGTGATTCATTTTCAGATCAATCACTCCTGAGTGTGTGACAGACGCCCTTAGCATACCACATCAAATGGCCAAGATATCCAAATAATTTGAGAATGAGAAACAGGATACTTTGCACTATTCTACTCCTGATGCCCCACACGGGGCAAGATACAATGTAACTGTTAAAGTATTCATCCTGACGTAAGGCACATCACCAGATCCAGCACCGATAAGTATATATTTAATCTTGTAGC